>JAWPHD010008158.1:0-118719 GCA_037043455.1 Cyrtodaria siliqua
CTCTACCGTTGCTACACCAAATAGAACTCACTATTAATTTTACACAAACAAACCACACGTGGTGCTGTAATTCCAATGCAGTGAATTAAAACAAATATATTCTACAATTTTCATTCTTATTGCCGCTCGTCATCATAGTATATATTGTATACTATGACTTTTCTTGTTACCTTTTATTCTGACATGAGTTTAAATATATAACTGGTTCAAACAATAATCATTTAATAATTATTATAACACAATCTTGATAATTTTATATGTCTTTTTCAATATGCAAAGCAATCTGCTTTTTAAAATTGTTTTAAAGCATGCAGAAAACTAACTAAGAAGTCTATTTCTTGCAGGACACGCGGTAAACTGTTTTTTAAACTGCATAAACTCTTCCTACTTGCTTAATATTAAAGACAGCAAGTTCATTAAATTAGCATTCAGACATTTATATACCTGCAGTTGGTGAGTCATATACTCATATTTTCCTAATTCAACTCACTGTTATTTACAATCTGAATTGTTTTACCATAGACTGACTCAACGTTTGTTTTCATTTTTCTGCAAATTGACTCACCGGGTTGAAAATGTGGACAAAAGACTGTAGCACTACACACAGGATATTATTTACTTTGAGACCATTTTTCTACATCCTAGTGTGAACTGTCTGCAATAACGACAACAACAAAATGAATCGTGTGAAAATGCTATAGTCATACATCACCCACCAACATTTACAGTGGACATGCATTTGCAGACTCCTAGTGTGAACAATGATAATGTTTAGTTATATTTTGCATTACCTACAACAACACGTAGTGGTGTGAACAGTCACAAGAGGTAGTCATATTTCTTAACCAACATATCTAACCAAAATGTATTTTTTGTTGTTTTTTCTTAACCAAACTGACTTAAACCCCAAAATTAAAAAAGTGTATAAAAACGAGTCCTGTTTCCGTAGGCGTTGTGACATATGTTCCTCTAGCCGACTACCGCCTTACACATGTACTCCTTTTTCTGTAACCATTTGTAGCCACTCATCTGTGCATAACTTGCTTCACGATCTTCTCATCAATTCTGGAGATACCACCAGATCATGCTGTCCGTCTTTATGTTACTGGTAGGTTTACCCAGTTCCTGCGACCGAGACTTCATCGGCCCCCGAGACTGCATACTGAAGCTATGAGCTTTTAGGCATACTGTAATTCTGAAATAAATTGCTAGAGATTTAACACCTTGCAAATTTACAAATTTTCACTTCCATCCATCATCCATTTGAACACTCTCATATTCAACGCAGAAGTTGTGGGTCCGATCCTCACCCTGACCTGCAATGTATCCTTGAGCAAGGGCCCTAATACACTTTGCTTAATACTGGTTCTAACCAGGAAGCTTTCGAGAAGGATTAATTTAAGTTGCATGAATCCGTCTCCCAATCGATTTAAAATAAATAATTGTATATATTTTTTATTTAATTATTTCTTTTTATTATTGTTTTTATATAGATCTAATTGAAAGTTTAAGTTACAATAAATACCTAAAAGTGAAACAAATACAGACATGTAAACATAAATAAAAAGAATATCGATATGTGCACATCCCGTATTGTACTTAAATGTGTTAAAAACAAAAACGAGCACTCGGCTCGATAGTACAAGGGGAAGTAACTAGTACAAGTAACAAATTATCAGTGCATGATCGCACGATTCAGACAAACTGATTCGAAGATTGACCTTCACTTAAATTATTCGGTCAACACTTGTTGATCGACTAATGAAAGCCGAATCGTTTGCATTAAGGCCCGGTCACAACCCACCGTGCGTGTTTTTAGTCCGTACGTTTTTTGGGGAGGCCACGGCCGCCACGTTTTAAAACGTGGGGAGGGAGTGGCAAGAGCAGGGAGAGAGTACGTCAACGCACGTCACTCGCACGGTTGCGCAAGGTGTAAGTACGTGGCCCGCACGCCACGCCTGGCCGTGAGCGGTTGCGTGCATCGTACGTTGCACACATGGTAAGTGAGTTGTACGTGCTTACAACTTGCTTACAACGTACGATCTCCGTGCGATTGCCACGTTATCGTACGGAGGCCGTACTTACACGTGCTGCTCACGTACTGTGTCCTTACTCACTCGCATGTTGTAAGTGCGTGGAAGTGCGACGAACGTGAGTTTTTCCGCCCAATGTCGGGGGGGGGGGGATATATAGAACGAAATTCCGAGGTTCTCCAGAAGTCCCAGCTGCTGCTGCCTCAAGATGCTGCCCATTCCACCGCAGAGACTCCGGGTTCTGATGCTGCAAGAGCAGCTTCAAGTGGCAGCGCACGAGCGCGACGTGGTATTACTTGCCTTGATACGGGAGAGGGAGAGGCAACAGGGACGCCGACGCAGGAGATGGTGGGTTCGTCCATGGATCGAGAGGAGGAGGCTTTTCGGGCAGTACGAAACGTTGTTCCAAGAGCTAGAGCGTGAATCGAGGGGGGACTATGTCGGATACATCCGAATGGACCCCAAGATCTTCGCCGAGCTCCTGCTCCGAGTGACCCCTCGAATCACCAAGGGCCCAAGGTATGTGTCTTCATTTCTGCCATAACAAATGCTTGGTTTTGCTTTTAGTATTTGCTTAAAAATGTTGTCTTATCATTTCACGAATACATTCTATTAATCCATTAATATTAATGTCTCTATCTTGGTATTTCTGAGATATGGCACGTTATTGCATTGGACGTCAATAGTAGTATACCGTGCCAATTTGAGCCCCCTTAAGAAAAAGGAATGGTTAAGGTATTGGTTATGGTAAAATCATAACAACAGCCATGACCTTGCTATATATTAATGCTATACATTCTATGTTTCAGGAGTCGCCGCCCTCTGCAGCCTGGCCTGAAGCTGGCCATCACCCTTCGCTTCTTGGCGACGGGGAACAGCTACAGGTCCCTTGCCTACGACTTCCGGGTGGCACACAACAGCATATCCAAGTTCGTGCCGGAGGTCTGCACCGCCATCTACGAGGAATATAAGGAGGAGATGTTCACCATGCCCTCCATACAGGACGAGTGGAAAGCCGTCGCCCGCCAGTTTGGAACGCGATGGAACTTTCACCACTGTTGTGGGGCGATCGACGGGAAACACATCGCCATCAAGAAGCCCAAGAAAAGTGGATCGCTCTATTACAATTATAAGGGCTTCTTTTCTGTGGTGCTCCTGGCCATCGTGGATGCTAACTATTCCTTCTTGTGGTGCAAGGTGGGGGCCAACGGCTCCTCCTCAGACGCAGGCGTGTTCAACCAGTCTACCCTCCGGGGGGCACTGGAGGACAACACCATTGGATTCCCAGCACCGGATCCACTTCCAGGCGACGACCGGGACTTTCCCTTCTTCATCGTGGGCGACGATGCCTTTCCCCTGCGAAAGTGGCTCATGAAGCCATACAGTCGCCGTGCCATGACCCACAAAGAGAGGGTGATGAACTATCGGACCTCTCGGGCCCGTCGTGTTGTGGAGAACGGTTTTGGGATATTGGCTCACCGGTGGCGGTGCCTACTCACCACCCTGCAGTTGGAGCCTGGCAATGTGATTCGCGTTGTGTTGGGCTGCCTCACCCTTCACAATTGGCTGCGAAAGCGCCGGCCCGGACTACAGGACCTTAATGTGGACCGTGAGGATGAGGATGGGAACGTGGTCCTTGGGGCCTGGAGGGAGGATGTGCAGATGACCGAACCCAACCAGATGGTCGGCCAACGGGACTCAAGGGAAGGGAAAACCCTGAGAAACTATTTGGCGGACTATTACAGTTCCCCACTTGGCCGCCTACCATGGCAAGATCGGGTTGTTTGAACACATGAACTCATGATACTCATGATTTAATTTTATGAACTCTGCAGACATTCTATGAACTCTACAGACACTCATGATTTTAATGAACTCTGGGGTCATTTCATGAACTCATGATTTAATTTTATGTATTCATGTGTGAATAAACATGTAGAAGTTTATTGTGTCAAACATATAATAAAATGTTTTTTTTGTTCTTATTTAAAATCAACCTTAACTTTAATATTATATACCAGAATGGTTCCGGTCTCACTTCTTACTTTCAAAGCCCCCCCCCCCCCCCCCCCCCCCCCCCAAAAAAAAAAACCCAGTCATTTTTAACAAATGGTTATAATAAATTTACCGTTTGCAAAAATTACGGATTTGTTTTTTGGGGCTGGTTGGGGGGAGGTTTTTGTTATCATTTTGCCCCATGCACCATATAATCTTGAGCTTTGACATTTGTTCAAAGTATAAATCAAGGAAGACAAGCACTTTTAAGGCAAACCAGTTCTTTATTTTACTCAATAATACAACTAATAAGTAATAATAGCATAAGAACAAAAACATTCCAACATGAGCAACGAAAAAAAGTTGACACTGTAGTCCACAAAACCCCTAGTCCCCTAGTCCACCCTGGATAGTAGTCCAAAGAAAATCCCTAGTCCACACTGGCAGGAGTCAGTTTAAGTCCACAAAACACACTAGTTGGTGGGGGAGCTGTCTCAGTTGTCCCCTGAGTCCTCCTGTGTACCCGAAGGACTGGCTGCCTGCGATGCTGCTACTTGGCTGGTGTTACCCGAGGGGATACCTTGGGTCAACTGGTTCATAAACAAATCTGTAAGACCACTGCCATTGATTGATGAATACAGGAGGGGAGGGACAGACTGCGACCGAGTTGCACCAAGCTGGAGCACAAAAGGAAAGAAGGAACATTATAAGTAATTATAATTGTATGCTAAGTTAATACAAATTATTGCCAGATCTAAGCTAAGCAATTGACAAGTGTATTTACCTCGGGAGTCTGTGACTGAAAGGAGGAGCTGGGCTGCTGCAACACCTGTTGCGACGGCTGCTGTGGACACTGTTGCTGCCATGTCTGCATCTGACCCCACTGCTGTTGCTGCTGCGGGAAGTGCGGCCAATGCTGCTGGACTGGTGGCATTGGCCTGGGCTGTGCAGTTGGAGATGGAGATGTGTCAGGGTTGGGTCGGGGCCTGCTGTAGTCCTGCATCAGGCGCATAGCAGCCAACTGGAAGTCGTCCCACCTATCGTGGGGGATCCCTGACATCCTGGCCGCGATCCACTGGCTAAATGCTGTGCGTTCGTCTGGTTGTGGGGGTGCAGGGGCAGGGGCAGCAACAATTGTCTCCAACTGCAAACACACAGGTACGTAAAGGTAAGTATATAATATAAACACCAATGTGTTACTTCTGTTAAAAACATTATACACATCAAATCTATAAACAGTACATGTCATTCACTGTGAAGTAAAGTAGAACACTGTGCAATATAAATATAGCAAAGTACAATTGCAAACATACAATATGCAATGTGCATTTCACACCAATAGTATTAACATTAAATACCTGTTTACTCAGGACCTCCTCGGGCCTGGGCCTGTCCAAAAACTTCATAAGAAGGTCGTCGATCTTCGACTTCTTGCTGGCCGGAGGCTTGGTATTGCGGGTGGCCGCGGAGGTGGAGGGAGATGGAGATGCTGGCCTGGTTGGGATCGAGTGTAGTGACTCCTCATCCTCGCTTTGCTCTCCCGTCTCCTCCAGCTGAAAGTGAAAATAAGTTTTACACATTAATGATTTTCCTTTCTTCAATTTACATGTTCTGAAATTTAAAAATTAATGATTACATGTTTGTACTATAATATATTACATGTAAAATGTACAATTGTGTATTGTAATGTTGTCATGTTTAAAAACTAGAAATGTCTATCCATGTAATAACTGTGTAGAAAATCTTTACCGGTGTAGTCTCTACAGTATAGGTGCGTGGGACAATGTAGGCCTTCAGGAAGGCGAAATTCTGGAGTTGCCATTTCTTCCTTGCTGTGAGAGGTTGGGTGGCCTGGCCTGACTTGGTCTTGTAGAGTTTTCCCACTGAAGTCCGCATGTTTTTGAACCAGCCCTGGATCTGTTTTCCTGTGGAACAGAAAAAGAAAGTACCAAATTATTGACAATACCAATAGCGCAAATAATTCATGGGTCATTATATGGTACAATCCTACTTCGACAACTGTGCTTATGAAAGAGCTTATACATGAAAGCACGCATGTTTCTCCTGAAATAAAATGTACACAGCAACACGTGGAAATGAGGGTACTTACTGGTTGTGTTGAGTTCCTTGGCCAGCTGGTCTAGGAGTTTATCCTTCTGTTGCTTGTTCTGGTAGTTTGGGTGCGACTTATCGTAGAAGGCCTGATTCACCGAGAAGAACTCAACCAGGCGCTCCTCCTTTTTCGCCGAGAACGAGCAGTTGGCCTTCTCCGATCCACCAGCAGCACCCTCCTCATGATCAGACTCTCTGCCGTCACCATCTGACTCTTCTTCGTTCCTCCTCGCCTCTTCCACTTCCTCTCTGGCCATCTCATCTTCCGCGGCCCGTTTCTGTTGGGCCTCTGTGGCCGTATCCGCTGCCTTTTGAGCTGCAGATGCAGCTGACCCCTTCTTCTGTGTCCTCTTATTAGTCATCTTGGAGACGAAATGTTGGCACTCGTCCGTCGGCTTGGCTTTTATATATACTGCAGAAATCAGTGCGCACAACGTGCGTTGTAAGTGCGGAGTACGTGCTTACTCGGTACCGTCCACGTCAGTTCTGCGTGCTCATTGGACAGTAGAACTGGGGAAGTGCCGGGTAAGCACAGACCACGCACTTATCACGTGCGCAGCACGCACGTGCTAAGTGCGCCGTCCGTAGAGCAAGTGACCGTGGACAAAATTTAAAAGACTCACGGAGTCAGTGCGTTGTGCGCTCATTGGCTGTAGAAGACACGCGCGTCACCCGTACTTGGGTGAATCGGTAGCCCGACCGCATCCCGAACGCAGCGAAAGTTCCTCATGCACTAAAAGTGCTACGGCGTGTCTGCGTGCTCCCAAATCCGTACTGAGGCGGTACTCAACACGTACGGATCCCCAAATTTTGCCCACGTTTTTGCAAGTAGACAGCACGCACTTGCAAGTACGGCGGGTTGGGACCACGGCTTTAACGTGTATGCCCTATCACAAGCCCAGAAGAAGTTGCGCGCAAGTGCACAAGATTATCATCTGTAACGAAGATTTGTCTCGACTCGGTAGGTAAACACATGCATTTCAGCTCTAATTCTCAGTCCATAAAAATATAATTGTTCCTAAAGTATGCCAATCAATGATAAAAAGACTCGGTTAATATTCACTTCTGCTAATACTTAGCGGATTGAGAGCAGAATTAAAGGAAGTTATTTTAGCGAGATGAATCTCGGCGGAGTTTTTTCGTTTTTGTTGTTTTTATGTCAATCTTGGGGTTTTATAATGTTATGTATTGACCTTTCACACATACCAGTAACAGATACGTGATATAAAACGAGACAGTAGTAATTTAGATCATGGAAATATGGGTTTTGACATAGATAAATTGAATTTATGAAAAAGAGTCTCCGCGGAGCATGGCAACGAGACGATATTCCGCGTAGCCAAATTTACATATTGTCTCTTTCAAGTTATTTTGTCTTTATTTTATGGTATGAATCAGTGTTTTTTATGCCTCTATTATGTATATTTATTTATAGGTTATTATATTTGTATTGGGATATATGCACGAGTTCGTCAATGTCACAATATTGCGCGACTTCTGGAGAACAATATGCATACGCTGAAGAACGAGAGCATATATCCCAATACAAATCTAATACTCTTTTTATTGCATACGTTTTTTTAATATAACAAAAAATTAGAACAAAACAATAGGTTTTAACATTTAATTTTCATCAGGAAAATATGTATTTGAAACAAACATGTTGTCGTTAGATCGTGGGAATTTTCACAATGAAACCAACATAGTTTATATCACGTGACATACTTTCTTTCACATGAACAGAAAAGTGCACCAATCACGAACGAGTATACATCACACTCCGTATGACTTTACTACACGTCAAAGGACTCAATATGAGCGAATATTGACGTGTCCTGTTACACTGCAAGCAAACGGAGCTTGTAAAGGCGTATGCAATAAAATAATTATATATAGTGTAATGCGGTCTCTATTTAAAGAAATATAAAAAGATCGGACAGGGAAAATAGCATTCAAGGAGGACAATCAACCACAAAACACAGAAACAAACACGCAAACAGACAAACAAGAAGGCAAAAGTAATAATAAATGCAAACGACATCACAAACACAAAAGGGTTGACAATAGGGCTACCGCCTTGGAACGGTCAGTGGCAAAGTAGGCCATTGGGGGTTATACAACGTCAGTTTTTTTACAGTACCCCTCGTGATCCAGCCCTCGGTTAAATTTTCTTAAAATGTTCAGTTGTTTAAATATTTGTTTGTATCATGTTAAAGAGCGATTCTAATGCCTTCTGATGCATTTGATTATTATGCAGTTACTGTTATAAGGAGATTCATATGTCCATTTATAAAGTGAATAACCTATGATTTTAACATTCTAACAAGTAAGACAAAATAATTTCAAATGGCCAACGTATGCTAGAACATCTCTGTATGTTGTAGGTTGATTTTAATAAAATTTGCATTGCTGGGTGCAGAATTTAAATATTTCATTTGATGCAAATGTTTACATTCTTTCCCTTTTCAACTTCGCTGAGACTGAAAAACAAATTGACGTCGTAAACATGTATAGAAATATAAAAAGATCGGACAGGGAAAGTAGCATTCAAGGAGGACAGTCAACCACAAAACACAGAAACAAACATGGAAACCGACAAACAAGAAGGCAAAAGTAATAATAAAAGTAAACGACATCACAAACACAAAAGGGTTAACAATATGGCTACCGCCTTGGAACGGTCAGTGGCAAAGTAGGCCACTGGGGGTTTAAACCGATTCTAGGGTGCCCAAAACCTCACACTATACCCTACCGTCATCCCATTAAAACAGGACAGTGTAAATAAAGAAATCCCCGCCATGATCTAATCTCTAACTTATAAGGCAGCCTCAATAGGCAATATAAGTAAAACACAAATATGCTCATGTAAATATAATACAAAAAAAACAATAGCCTAGACAGCCACAATGAAGGTACGCAATGACTTGGCAGAAGCCAGAGCAGTAAGAGAATACACCACTAAGGGCACGACAAGAAAGATCATAGACAAACATCAAACGCCACCGTCCCAATGGGCTTTAGGTAGGCGTCATCATAGAGTCCACAGCCTGTCCGGTCATCGAACATTTAAAGAGGAAAGCATAGTGGCGAACTGTAAAAGGGTCCACCACCAAGCATGCAGTTCGTTGCAAAATGATAGGGTCATAACCTCTTTTGATAAACTTTTTAACAAGTTTAACAAAGATATACATTTATATTTGGAAAGAAGATCAGGGTTACGATAATACAATTTTGCAAAGGTTTTACGAAGTTTATGGTAACGGTAACCTTGATAACTTTTTAGTTATACAAAGATTACGAATATTAAAGTCCTCAACTCGAGTACAAGCTCTAGAAAAACGAATAAGTTGAGACAGATACACCTCATAAGAAGTTGCTCGGGGAACATCCCCATCCAAGTGGGGATAATTAACAATGTCAAAATTAAAATCATCTCCCTTGTCATAGATTTTGCTAATTATTTTACCATTTTCAATCGAGAGATCTAAATCAAGAAAAGAAGCGTTATTATCAGATATATTTTCTTTATTAAGCCTAAGTTCTTTAGGATAAATGTTATCAACCATAGTTGGAAAGAAAGGGTTGTCAGTGTTCAGTATGTCATCCAGATACCGAGAGGTGTCATTAAAAGCTTCAATAACATCTGTCTGGGTATCTGGTGAAAGACTCAACATGAAATCTCTTTCATCGCAAAATAAAAACAAGTCTGCGACAAGTGGTGCACAGTTCGTACCCATAGGGATACCAACAATTTGTCTTTAAACGGTGGTACCATACCTGACGAAACTATTATCTAATAGGAAGATGAGTGCTTCACAAACTTCATAGCAAGTCCACATAGTATAATTGTCTAAATTACCGTTAATAAAAAACGCTTTAGTATTATTACATGCCAGAAATGTAGTATTTTCTCTAGCGAATGTTTTTTGAATAAGAGAAATTAGCTTGTCTTTAATAAGGTGATGAGGTAAGGTTGTATATAGTGTACACTCTCGAAAAAAATACACGCTCTCTAATAGTACAATTTCTTTCCTTTGTTTCGGATATTTTTCATCACTTAGCGACGTTTATTTTTACCCCCTTCGTTATAATTAGGCCATTTCAAATTCATTAAAAACTGACGTTGAGCAGTTTACCGCACGTATGATATAGCTTACACGTATACCGGCTTTAAGTAGAGACCGCATTACAAATGTACTCGTATTCACTATATATAATTCTTATACATATACATACTAAAGAAATATAAATAGATCGGACAAGGAAAGCAGCATTCAAGGAGGACAGTCAACCACAAAACACCGAAGCAAACAGACAAACAAGAAGGCAAAAGTAACAATAAATGCAAACGACATCACAAACACAAAAGGTTTACAATAGGGCTACCGCCTTGGAACAGTCAGTGGCAAAGTAGGCCACTGGGGGTTTAAACCGGTTCTAGGGTGCACCAAACCTCTCATATTGATTCATACCATACAATAAAGACAAAATAACTTAAAGAGACCATGTGTAAAATTTGGCTACGCGAAGTATCGTCTCGTTGCCAAGCTCCGCAGAGTATCATTTTCATCAATACGCTATATTTATGTCGAAATCCATATTTCCATGATCTAAATGACAACTGTCTACGTTTTATATCACGTATCTGCTATCGGTATATGTGAAAGGTCAATACATGACATTATAAAGCCCAAAAATTTACATAAAAACAACAAATATTAAAAATCTTCGCTGAGAATAATCTCGTTGAGATAACTTTCTTTGATTTCGCTCTCAATCCGTAATAAGTATTAGCAGAAGTGAATATTAACCGAGTCTTTTTACCATTGACTTCTCAACTATAAGAGAATTGTACTTGTCTAAAAGCTGAAGCACAACTGGGTTATCATGTTTCATATTACCCAGTGCTTGAAGAGATGAAAGGCAATCGGAAAAGATTCCAAAATGGTCATCAGATTCCTGAATATAATTTAAGGCAAGTTCACCTTAAAAAAAGAGTATGATAATGGACCTTTGGAAACGGCCGAGCACGACACATACGAAATATTGCAGTCTCGGTTTGATTGAGACTGTTCATGAGTGGTAGTGAAATATGCTAGCTACCGCTCACGCCTTCTAGCCCCGGGTTGAGCAGAACTCAATATTAATAAAATCAACAGCACAAAATTTTAACCATCCCGAAGATGGCATGCACATGGCGGTGGACATGGAGTCATCCTTCTTTAATGTATTCCCCATGTCGTACGGCGTATGGTCCCAGTATCTAATAAAATGAAATGCCCGAAGAGCGAAATAAACATAATGGAATTTAGTTGGGAGCAGCGGTTATGAAGCCTGCGTATAAAAAGCAGACAACATATCCTATGAGTGGTTAAACAATACTCAGAGCCTTTTATCGGCCGGAGTAGTGGAACCACCGAATCAAAAATTAAGTAAGAAAACAAAAGAAATTGAAAATGTACCACCGATAACTAACTATAAGTATCGGGCTCAGCGATCTCCAAAGATCGAATGAATAACAGTACTGATTGCAAGCGCGGGGAGACGTTTTACTGCCGCCACACTGCACAAGCAACGCCACTGTGCTATAAAAAAGAGTATGATAATGGACCTTTGGAAAGTTCAGCTGAAAAGATAGATGCATTGTCAGGCAGGCGGCTCTTTATGTTGTGTTTGTGAACAACAACTGCTGCAGATACCTTATCATCTCCATCTTTAGAACCATCTGCATATATATGTTGAAAGTTACTGTATTTCGATTTAATTTCATTAAATTTGCTTTGAAATACAAAGATCATAAATAAGTGTTGGTGTTTCCGAAGTTCACGGTGGAATTTGTGGTACTTTGTACTTGGCAATCAAATTTAGGTCGATTTCATTGTCTCTTAATTTTGGTTTAATACGAAGACCAAGGTTTTCGATCAAAAGTAAGTTCATAACTAGGATTAAAAACATTATTGAAAGTTGGGTTTGAAGGGTTAGATTGTAATTTAATGGCATAATGTAGGGCTAATTTGTCCCGTCTATGAGACAGTGATGGTTCGTTAGCTTCAACATATAGACTTCGGCTGGTGATGTACGAAAGGCACCTTAGGCGAGTCGTAATCCTTGATTATGTATACGATCCGCTCCCCAATTAGTGTTTGCAACAACTTTATGTAAATTAAGAGCTTGAAGGCACTTGGCCTTCAAGTATTTAAGTTGTGGTATAAACGTTAATTTAACGTCGAAAATAAGACAAAAGTGTGACGGATACAAGGACGCAAGGACAAGCAGCAACTATATGTTTGGGGAGCATAATAAACTCAATATCTCATGAACATTATTATGAAACCATAGTGATATTTTACAAACTATGGCTCCTTTCGTGTATCAGTTGTATTCAAACGTTTAGAATCTATATTTTGCCTGCCTCCCACGGTACCAGTCGCCACAATGAGTTCATACATGTAGTTGTTTTGAATTTAAAAGGAATATTTGCCCAACCCCGGTAATATAGAAGAAAACAAGAGGTCGATGATCTTGAAGCTCTACTGATAGATTTTTGATAGCTAGGTCAACATTCCTGTGAAGTTTCATGAAAATCCATCAAGTAGTTTCATAGGAGTAGTCGCTACAAGTTTTCATTATATAACTCTATGTAAACAAAGATGGCCGCTGGTGGCCATGTTTAATGTCAGATCAAAATAATTTTTGACAAGGATCAACATCATGTCATACTGATCATTTCAGAAAAAGTCCCATATCAATATCACTTATAGTTTCCAAGAAGTATTCGCTACAAACTTGAATTTTGAAAATCTATTTTTAGCCATGGCGGCCATCTTGAATTTCCGGCCGACCTGGAATTTTTCTAGGATCAATAAGACTTCAAGAGCAACATTCCTGTAAAGTTTCAGAGGAGTAGTCGCTACAAGTTTTTACTAAATAACACTATGTAAATAAAGATGGCCGCTGGCAGCCATGTTTAACATCGAATCAAAACGATTTTCGGCAAGGACCAACATCATGTCATGCTGATCATTTTAGAAAAAGTCCCATATCAATATCACTTATAGTTTTCAAGAAATAGTCGCCATAAACTTGTTTTTTGAAAATTTATTTTTAACTGTGGCGGCCATCTTGAATTTTCGGCCGACATAACATTTTGCTAGGATCATTTAGACATCAAGAGCAACATTTCTGTGAAATTTCATGGAAATCCGTTAAGTAGTTTCAGAGGAGTAGTCGCTACAAGTTTTTACTAAATAACTCCATGTAAATAAAGATGGCCGCTGGCAGCCATGTTTAACGTCGAATCAAAACGATTTTCGGCAAGGACCAACATCATGTCATGCTGATCATTTAAGAAAAAGTCCCATATCAATATCACTTAGAGTTTTGATGAAGTAGTCGCTACAATCTTATTTTTTTTAAATCTATTTTTAGCTGTGGCGGCCATCTTGAATTTCTGGCCGATCTGAAATTTTGCTAGGATCAATAAGACATCAAGTGCAACATTCCTGTAAAGTTTCATGAAAATCCATCAAGTAGTTTCAGAGGATTAGTCGCTACAAGTTTTCATTATATAACTCTATGTAAACAAAGATGGCTGCTTACAGCCATGTTTAACATCGAATCAAAACGATTTTTGACAAGGACCAACATCATGTCATGCTGATCATTTTAGAAAAAGTCCCATATCAATATCTCATAGTTTTCAAGAAGTAGTCGCTACAAATTTATTTTTTAAAAATCTATATTTAGCCGTGGCGGCCATCGTGAATTTCCGGCTGACCTGAAATTTTTCTAGGATCAATTAGACATCAAGAGCAACATTCCTGTGAAGTTTCATGAAAATCCGTCAAGTAGTTTCAGAGGAGTAGTCGCTACACGTTTTCATTATATAACTCATGTAAACAAAGATGGCCGCTGGCAGCCATGTTAAACGTCAAATCAAAACGATTTTCGACAAGGACCAACATCATGTCATACTGATCATTTTAGAAAAAGTCCCATATCAATATCTCTTATAGTTTTCAAGAAGTAGTCGCTACAATCTTATTTATTTTAAATATATTTTTAGCTGTGGCGGCCATCTTGAATTTCTGGCGAGCCTGAAATTTTTCTAGGATCAACTAGACATCAAGAGCAACATTCCTTTGAAGTTTCATGAACATCCGCCAAGTAATTTCAGAGGAGTAGTCGCTACAAGTTTTTACTATATAACTCTATGTAAACAAAGATGGCCGCTAGCAGCCAAGTTTAACGTTGAATCAAAACGATTTTTGACAAGGACCAACATCATGTCATGCTGATCATTTTAGAAAAAGTCCCATATCAATATCACTTATACTTTTCAAGAAGTAGTCGGTACAAACTTGTATTTTAAAACTCTATTTTTAGCTTTGGCGGCCATCTTGGATTTCACATCAACATGAACTTTTGCTAGGATCAACTAGACTTAATGGGCAACATTTCTGTAAAGTTTCATGAATATCCATCCAGTAGTTTCAGAGGAGTAGTCGCTACAAATAAAAGTTTACGGACAGACAGACGGACGACGCACCACGGCATAAGCTCTGCTGATCTCTGATCAGTCGAGCTAAAAATAAATAAATAAAAGTTAAGTGAATGGTGTTTTGACACATAAATAGGTCATATTGAGCGCAAAAAATGCTGAAAGATGAAGAAATGAAGTAGTAATTAAAAATTAATGTAAATAAATAAAGATAAAACTATTTACAAATAAGGGATGATATGGTAGTAATATTAACTTTATATGTTAATCAACAAATGCCCGTCAATGGGTATATAAACAAGTAAATATATATAAGAACCCATTATAAGGATTTATATAGTCCGATTTCTTTCAGGAAATCTAAAACAAGACTAGATCTATAGTATCAAATAACTGTTTCATAGTATTAACATATTCCAACAAGATATGTTTGACCATTAATGGTGCAAAGCAGTGTATACATTCTGGTAATTGCTCACCTTGTAATAAATATGAATGAGTATAACGTGTATGCCCTACACCGGGCCAGTGATTGTTTCAACTCGTGGTTTCCAATAGCAATTCTTCAACCATTAATATTAAGTGTAAGCATAGTATAAGCAGATTGTACTTTTGATTACATTTCATCAATAATATATTCAAATTTACGGTAAAATAACGAAAAGTTGAAAACAATATATGTAAGCAGATATATAGTCAACACGAAACTGGATTAATAAATCGAGGTTAATTCTAATACATGATAATCACTTTAAGATTGCCATGTGTCCCTTTTACCTTCAGGAATGTCACTTGTAGCGACAATACATGGTTCGCACAGACTTGAAAAGGCCCTAAATTATGATGAGTTGCTTGAAAAAGGCCCTAAATTGCATGTCAGGCCTAAAAAGTCCCTAGATTTACTCTATACGGCCCTAAAAATTAGTTTTGGTGGCCCTAAATTTCATTTCGCACATTATTTGGGCTGGCTGTATCGAAATTCTCGATGTTTTGTACTCGGCAGGAATTTCCCGTATTGTTGCGTAATGTATCTTCAGTAGTTTCCGTATATTTCCGTTTCGAAACGAATGTGGTTCATTAATCAATAGATGCGGCTTTGGTTTATCCGTTCTATTTTTAGCTCTACTGATCAGAGATCAGCAGAGCTTATGCCGTGGTGCGGCGTCCGTCGTCCGTCCGTCCGTCCGTCCGTCTGTCCGTCTGTCTGTCCGTAAACTTTTATTTGTAGCGACTTCACAGCTGAAACTACTGGATGGATATTCATGAAACTTTACAGAAATGTTGCCCATAAAGTCTAGTTGATCCTAGCAAAAATTCATGTTGATGTGAAATCCAAGATGGCCGCCAAAGCTAAAAATAGAGTTTTAAAATACAAGTTTGTAGCGACTTCTCCTTGAAAACTATAAGTGATATTGATATGGGACTTTTTCTAAAATGATCAGCATGACATGATGTTGATCCTAGTCAAAAATCGTTTTGATTCAACGTTAAACATGGCTGCCAGCGGCCATCTTTGTTTACATAGAGTTATATAGTAAAAACTTGTAGCGACTTCTTCTCTGAAACTACTTGGCGGATTGTCATGAAACTTTACAGGAATGTTGCTCTTGATGTCTTATTGATCCTAGAAAAATTTCAGGTCGGCCGGAAATTCAAGATGGCCGTCACAGCTAAAAATAGATTTTTAAAAAATAAGTTTGTAGCGACTACTTCTTGAAAACTATAAGTGATATTGATATGGGACTTTTTCTAAAATGATCAGCATTACATGATGTTGATCCTAGTCATAAATCGTTTTGATTCAACGTTAAACATGGCTGCCAGCGGCCATCTTTGTTTACATAGAGTTATATAGTAAAAACTTGTAGTGACTACTCCTCTGAAACTACTTGGCGGATTGTCATTAAACTTTACAGGAATGTTGCTTTTGATGTCTTATTGATCCTATCAAAATTTCAGGTCGGCCCGAAATTCAAGATGGCCGTCACAGCTAAAAATAGATTTTTAAAAAATAAGTTTGTAGCGACTACTTCTTGAAAACAATAAGTGATATTGATATGGGACTTTTTCTAAAATGATCAGCATGACATGGTGTAGATCCTTGTGGAAAATTATTTTGATTCGACGTTAAACATGGCTGCCAGTGGCCATCTTTGGTTACATAGAGTTATATAGTAAAAACTTGTAGCGACTACTCCTCTGAAACTACTTGACGGATGTTCATGAAACTTCACAGGAATGTTGCTCTTGATGTCTAGTTGATCCTAGAAAATTTCAGGTCGGCCGGAAATTCAAGATGGCCGCCAAGGCTAAAAATAGATTTAAAATAAATAAGTTTGTAGCGACTACTTCTTCAAAACATAAGAGATATTGATATGGGACTTTTTCTAAAATGATCAGTATGACATGATGTTGGTCCTTGTCGAAAATCGTTTTGATTTGACCTTAAACATGGCTGCTTTGTTTACATAGAGTTATATAATGAAAACTTGTAGCGACTACTTCTTTGAAACTACCCGACGGATTTTCATGAAACTTCACAAGAATGTTGCTCTTAATGTCTTATTGATCTTAGCAAAATTTCAGGTCGGCCGGAAATTCAAGATGGCCGCCACGGTTAAAAATAGATTTTCAAAAAACAAGTCTGTAGCGACTACTTCCTGAAATCAAAATCAATCAGTAGAGCTTCAAGGTCATTGACCTCTTGTTTAGAGTAAGCTATGTTAAGGAAAACGTCCGAAGGCAACCGAATGGAGCGTTATTATGCGGTTTAGTTTACCTATGGAGACGGGATTTTCTTTACGCTCTGTTTATCACGTGTAGCTGTTATCAATTTGTCATGGGCAAATGCGTATTCAACCAAAAGTTGTGTACAACGTTTGGCTTTGCAATGAAAGCGGAAGATAAGTTCAAGGCGTATTGTAAAGTTTGTAAAAAGTTGATTGATCTTGGCAAGATGGGAGAAGGTGCTTTGCGCTCGCATGAAAAAGGTGAAAAGCACAAAGTCAACCAGCGATTAGATTCCACGCAAAAAGGCATGGGAACATTTACTATTCCTCCCCCACCTCCTCGTTCGACTACCACTGCTGATGGTGCGAGTGTGCCGATCGCGAGTTCTTCGACAAGTGGACACATGCAAACATATGTAGCGAAAACCGATGTTTTGAAGTCAGAAATTTTGTGGACATTGCAAACTGTCGTTAACCATAATTCCTACAAATCGAATGAGACAGTAGGAAAGCTTTTTAAAACTATGTTCCCAGACAGCCAGATCACGGACAAATTCCAATGTGGAGAAAGAAAGACGGCATATTTCACTGTCTTTGGGATAGCAGAGTACCTAAAGTCGTTAATTGTGCATGATATTACAAGTTACTTTGTCATTCTGTTTGATGAGAGCTTGAATAAAAAATCCCAGTCTAAACAGATGGACATCCATGTCAGATATTGGAAAGGAGACAAGGTGATCACGCATTATTTGGGCTCTGTGTTTATGGGACATGGAAAAGCGAGTGACATGCTAGAACATTTAAACAAGGGAATGCAGGATCTGCAGCCAGTCATTAGGAACATGCTGCAAATCTCAATGGAGGGGCCTAAATGTGAACTGGAAATACTATCATGCTGCATTAAGCTGCCACCTATCTTCTTGTAGGGGTCACTTTAGAGGGGTTTTACTGTAGCAGTAAGCAGGAATTTTAGTCAAACGCATAATTATGCTATAAATATTGAGGCCCTAAATTTAGCGAAAATGTCCCTAAAAAGGCCCTAAATTTAGGTTTGAAAAGTCTGTATGAACCATGCAATAGCATCTAAACATACAGGGGCCAACCACTCAGAGGAATCTTGAAGCTAAACATACAGGGGCCAACCACTCAGAGGAATGAATGAATGGTGTTTATGGCACGTCGACACATAAATAGGTCATATTGTGCGCAAAAACCGATGAATCATGAAGAATGCAGTAGTAATTAAACATAATGTAAACGTATAAAGATCAAACTATCTACACGTAAGGGATGATATGGTAGCAATATAAACTATGTATATATGTAAGTCAACAAATGCCCGTCAGCGGGCTTGTAAACAAGTTAATATATATAGGAAAATATTATATTGATTTGTAAAGAAATATAAAAAGATCGGACAGGGATTGTCCGATTTCTTTAAGGAAATCTAAAACAAGACTAAAATATATAGTATCAAATAACTCGTTCAAAGTATTAACTGTGTAGTATCTCTGTCGCATAGGAGCAAAGTCTACATATTTCAACAATATATGTTTGACCGTTAACGGTGCAAAACAGGGTATACATTCTGGCAACTGCTCACCTTGTAATAAATATGAATGAGTACAGCGTGTATGCCCTAACCTGACCCTGGCTAGGACAACTTTCTCTCGACGAATTGGTCTACTAGAATGAATGAATGGTGTTTTACGGCACGTCGACACATAAGTAGGTCATATTGTGCGCAAAAATTGATGAAAATGAAGTATTAATTAAAAATTAATGTAAATATATAAAGATAAAACTTTAAAAAAATAAGAGATGATCAGGTGTAATATAAACTATGTATGTAAATCAACAAATGCCCGTCAACGGGTATATAAACAAGTAAATATATATAAGAACACATTACAATGTTTTATATAGTCTGATCTCTTTCAGGAAATCTAAAACAAGACTAAAATCTACAGTATCAAATAACTCTTTCATAGTATTAACATTGTAGTACCTTTGACGCATAGGATCAAAGTCTACACATTCCAATAATATGTGTTTGACCGTTAACGGTGCAAAGCAGGGTATACATTCTGGTAATTGCTCACCTTGTAATAAATATGAATGAGTATAACGTGTATGCCCTATCCTGCACCGGGCTAGGACAACTTCCTCTCGACGAAAGGGTCTACTAGAAGAACGCCATTTTCCGAGTAACGATTTAATTGGATGGAGTTTATTGTTAACTGACAAATCCCAAGCGGCTTGCCAAGAGTTACGAATATATGTGTTAATACAACTTTTAAAATCAGTATAAGGTAATTTGGTATTAGTGATGTGTAAATCTAATGCTGCCTTAGCAGCACTATCAGCTCTATCATTACCACGTATTCCTACATGGCTTGGAAGCCAGCAGAAAATAATAACATTATCAATTATAAGAGAATTGTACTTTTCTAAAAGTTGAAGCACAACTGGGTTATCATGTTTCATATTACCCAGTGCTTGAAGAGATGAAAGGGAATCAGAAAAGATTACAAAATGGTCATCATCAGATTCCTGAATATAATTTAAGGCAAGTTCAATTGCCTTAAGTTCAGCTGAAAATATAGAGGCCTTGTCAGGCAGGCGGCTCTTTATGCTGTGTTTGTGAACAACAGCTGCTGCAGCTACCTTATCTCCATCTTTAGAGTCATCTGTGTAGATATGTTGAAAGTTACTGTATTTCGATTTAATTTCATTAAATTTGCTTTGAAAGACAGTAGGGTCTGTGCTGGATTTGTTATTATTACAAAGATCAAAAATAATTGTTGGTGTTTCCAAAGTCCACGGTGGAATTTGTGGTACTTTGTACTTGGCAATCAAATTTAGGTCGATTTCAGTGTCTCTTAATTTTGGTTTAATACGAAGACCAAATGGTCGAATGGCCTTCGGTTTTCGATCAAAAAGAGGTTCACAACTAGGATTAAAAACATTATCGAAAGTTGGGTTTGAAGGGTTTGACTTTAATTTAATGGCGTATTGAAGAGATAATTTGTCCCGTCTATGAGACAGTGATGGTTCATTAGCTTCAACATATAGACTTTCGGCTGGTGATGTACGAAAGGCACCTAAGGCGAGTCGTAATCCTTGATTATGTATAGGGTCGAGCATCTGCAAGTACGACTTGCGAGTCGATCCATATACTATCGAGCCGTAGTCCAACTTGGATCTGATAAGAGATCTGTAAAGTCGCAACAGGACTTTTCGATCTGCTCCCCAATTAGTGTTTGCAACAACTTTAAGTAAGTTAAGAGCTTTAAGGCATTTGGCCTTCAAGTATTTAAGGTGTGGTATAAACGTTAATTTACGGTCGAAAATAAGACCAAGGAATTTTATCTCATCCACTACTGGTATTGGAGACCCATCCAGTGTTAGATGAGGGTCTTCATGATGTTTACGAAGTTGACAAAAGTGCATACAATTAGTTTTAGACTTAGAAAATTTAAAACCATTTTCATCAGACCAGGTCTGAAGTTTATTTAGACATTGTTGTAATTGTCTCTCGATAGTATTCATGTTTTTTGCACGATAACATATAACAAGGTCGTCAACGTAAAGCGAACAATCCACACCTGGATTGATGCATTTTACTATACTGTTAATCTTTATATTAAAAAGTGTGACAGATAGTATACTGCCCTGTGGAACACCCATCTCCTGTTCATGAATATCAGAGAGGGTTGAACCCATTCGGACACGAAATTGTCTATCATCTAAGAATTTCTCAATAAAAATGGGTAATCGGCCTCTAAGACCAAGGTCATGAAGATTATTCATAATACCGTACTTCCATGCAGTATCATAAGCTTTCTCCATGTCAAAAAATACAGCGACTAGATGTTCTTTTTTTATGAAAGCTTCCCTAATAAATGATTCAAATCGAATGAGATTGTCTGTTGTGCCTCGTTGGCTCCGGAATCCACTTTGATACTTTGTTATCAGCTTGTTGGACTCCAGGTACCAAACGAGTCTCTCATTAATCATTCGTTCCATGGTTTTACATATACAACTCGTTAAAGCAATAGGGCGATAATTTATTGGGTCCGTATGATCCTTTCCAGGTTTGGGGACTGGAATAACGATTGCTTCCCGCCAAGAATCGGGGAAGTTTCCAGTCACCCAAACCTTATTAAATATATCAAGAAGGGTAGAGAGACAAGATTCAGGTAAATGTTTTAGTAATTGATAATGGATATCATCCTTTTTAAGGGACTCTCGAAGTTCTTTAAGAGTGAATAGTTTATTGTATTTCTCCAAGTTTTTTGATTTGAAGTTCAGCTTCTTCTGTTCTTTTAGTTTCTTATTTTTCAGAAAATTTGGTTGACAATTTTCAGAAGAAGAATTTTTTGAAAAAGTTTCTGCCAAAGTGTTTGTAATATCTTTGACAGATGTTATATCTCCATTATCTGTTTTAAGATGATTTACAGAACTAGAATTACCTTTACCACTTATTTTCCGGACCATGTCCCATGTCTTCTTAAGAGATGAGCGAGAATTCAGCCTAGAGACGTAAGATCTCCAGGATTTCCTCTTGCTATCCTTAATAGTACGACGGGCTTTCGCACGAAAAACTCTAAAGTTATCTAAATTTGTTTGAGTTGGCCGCAAGTTAAAATTGTTTAATGCAGCTTTACGATCGCTGACTGCCTTTTTGCAGTCATCGTCGTACCATGGTTTATGTGGGCGTTTAGGATTTGCCGAAGTTTTTGGAATGGTTTGATCAGCTATATCGTGAAGAGTTTTGGTTAAAAGAGCAGTTGCGTCTTCGACATCCTCGAAAACGGAAGGCTTTAATTGTTCCTCGCAAAGAGATTGAAACGTAGTCCAATCAGCCTTGCGAAGTTTCCATCGTTGCGTTTTTTCGAGAAGTGGAGGGCCGATATTTTCAAGAAATATGGGGAAGTGGTCACTTCCACAGAGGTCGTCTCCAACACTCCACGAATAATCCATCAAAAGCGTTGGATCGCATATTGTTAAATCAATGGAAGAATGAGAGCCTGTAGCAGGATGTAAGTAAGTATGCGACTTATTATTAAAAAGACACAAATTGTTTTTGGCTAAGAAATCCTCAATTTTCTTGCCTTTATCGTTTATATCTTTACAACCCCAGATGTAGTTGTGTGCATTAAAATCGCCCAAGAGTATAAAAGGTGATGGCAATTGTGCAACTAGGTGATTTAGATCTTTAGGGTCTAGTGAAGAACTAGGTGGCAAATATAAGGAACATATTGTTATGACTCTGTGCATAGTAACACTGACCGCAATAGCTTGCAAATTTGTTTTTAACGCAACTGGTCTGTGAGGAATGTTTCGATTAACGATTATCGAAACTCCACCAGTGGCCTTGTCCCCGGTATCACAAATATGATTGTATAGTGAGTATTGTTTAAAAGATACCTTATCACTTGTCTTCAAGAATGTTTCTTGAAGACAAAAGGCAATAGGGTTGTGTTCATTTAAAATTAAGCTGATTTCATCATAATTTGGTTTCAAACCTCGACAATTCCATTGAATGATCTTATTAGTTTTACCCATTATTTAGCGCTAAGGCGATTTTTAATTTTGTTTTTATTTTTGGCCTTAGATTTAGGAGAGGTCTTAGGAGACTCAAGCAGCGACATCTCCACTGATGGATCCTCCTCCCCGGAAGAAGTCAGCTGAAGTGGCACCTCAACTAACCTTTCATGAGAGGATGGAAGTGGCAGTGCAGCTGCCGGCTCTGAAATGTCCATAAGCTGTTCGAATTTGTTATGCAGCTCAATAGGGCCATTAGACACCTTTGGCTGCTCCTTGTGCTCCCCAGTTAGAGAAGCACTAGGCTTTCCAACTTCCTTAGTTGGAGCAGCACTAGGCTTTCCAACTTCCTTAGCCGGAGCAGCACTAGGCCTTCCAACCGAGGATGTATTAGGCTTCACGACTGGGGAACTTCTAGACTTCACCGTCTTAGAAGAACCCTCTTTCCAATTCTGAGAAATTGACATGCTCTTGACATTGCCAGAGCCTGCCGGTTTTGTGTTTGATTTAAATGTAAAAGTTTGATTAGGTGAAAAGTTTAATTTTGGTTTGTTAAGTTGTGTTTGTTGACAATTGTTTGGATTTGATACTGAGGAAGTATTCTTTGTATTTTGAATTTCTGGCTGTGGTTCGTATTGCGTACTTGCATCCCTGCATTATGTGTGTGTTGCTGTTGTTTTGAGAATAGATGCGTAAGAGGTCGGACTTGAAATTTTATATTTTTCTTCAATTAATTTTCTTGCTTCTGGAAAGGGAATGTTTTGTGTATATTTAACTGTTATGATTTCTTTTTCTTTTTTAAATTTTTCACATAATTTTGAATTTGCGTGATGTCCCAGACCGCAGTTGGTACATTTGAGGTCGTTAGGACAATCTGGTTCGTTATGCTTGAATGCAGACTCGACACGTTTACCACAACGTTCTTCTTTAGTACACCTGGAGTTGTGGTGCCCAAAGCCTTGGCAGTTGTAGCAACGTAACGGGTTTGGAATGTAGGCGTCAACATGCAATTGCAGATATGCCACCTTTATTGGTTTTTGGTAAGACGGGTGTTGCAAATGTGAGTATGATAGTATTTGTATTAATAATTTTGTCATTCCTTTTGATGGTTATTCCATATAGCGTTTTGAAATACATGATTAGCCCGTGCGCCACCGCCATAAAAGACCCTATCTATATAATGTTTAAAGTAGAACAATATAAAAAGTAAGTTAAGATACAGTGTACTGGTACTGTCTGAATAATAAGGTCGGATCTCTTATAGCTGGCGTGACAAACCGATTGATCAGATCGGGCCAAATCTGACCGCCCGTCTAGTTGAAGTCCGGACCAAAGTGGTGTGTTGCAACGTGGAGATAACTATCAGATCTCCACGTCACTCAACCACCAGGACTCCCTTCTCCAACGACACGGGTCTCCACCCACGGTCAACAGGTGGGTTACATTTCGGGGGGGGGGGGGGGGTCCTACCCCTCTGCTAAGTAACGAGCAGTCGGTTGATTCTTAACACCCCACCACCGACTGGGGGAATGAAATAATTTAAAAAAAAATATATATATATAAAAATGGCAAGTGCAGTAGCAATAATGATAGGTGGCGCATTAACAAATGCATTGGCGTTTAGCGGTTCAAATTATTTCTTTTCAAAAATGGGAAGTCATTCAGATGAGGAAAGACAAAGGCATGACAAAGCAGTGGAACAATAAAAAAAGAACAGAGAGATTAGATTTTATTAATAAGCAACTGCAAAAAGAGCATCATGCAGAGCAGACTTTTGATGATATAGACCAAGCTATGAAACAGTATTATTATACAACTGGCAAACATTTGCTTTTAGAACCGGAGCCCAAGTTGAGTGATTTTTATACACCATCTCCGGATCAACAGAATAGAGAAATTACGTTTATTGTGGTGGGCATGGCTGCAACTGGATTTGTGGCGTACACATTGAGTTCATAAAAAAAATAGTTTAAAACTATAATTACTTTAGATTTGGAATGATTAAGTATGTTTACTTTGAAAAGACTAAGTCATATGCATGATATCTATTGTTTTTGTTGTTTTTACATGGTTTCAATCCAAGTGGTCGCATATAATATGGTGGTTTAGCACTCTTCTCTAATTTATTTTTGAGATGATCAGGCGCCCATACTTCACCGTTGTCTAATAATGTCAATACCATGGATGGACCATATTCAGTATCTACTATTTTCGTATAGTGTATATTGTATTTATTTCCAAGTCTGTCCATTTCTTTGTGCTATTTTGATTTTGCTCTTCGAGCAGTTCATCAAATTGTGCAGTTGTGATATCCATTTTTTCTTTATAGTTATATAAAGTTTAATCTTTAGTAGAAAAAATGGAAAAGATTTATTACAGCCCAAAAGGATTTTGGAAAGGTTCCTCAGCAGTTAAAAAATTGACAAAAGAGGATTGTGTCAGTGAAAATAAGGCATTAGAATTTTTAAAGAAACAAGCTGTGTGGCAGATTTATTTACCAGCACCAAAGAAAATAGTTAGATCCAGGTTTGATGTTTCTGCTAAGAATGGAGTGCATCAAGCTGATTTGTTATTTCTGCCGCATGATACTTTTGGCTTTGATCATGGCCGCAAGACATATAAATATGCATTGATTGTGGTTGATATTGCAAGTAGATACAAAGAAGCAGAGCCACTGACTTCCAAGGATAGTAAAGAAGTTACCAAAGCATTTGAGAAAATATACAGTCGGCATTTAAAATATCCAAAGTTATTACAAGTGGATCCAGGCAGAGAATTTATGGGTGCAGTATCGCAGTTGATGGCGAAACACAAAGTAAATATCAGACGAGGCAGAACAGAAATACACAGAGACCAAGCTTTAGTGGAAAGATTTAACAGAACATTAGCTGAAAGATTGTTTGGTTATCAGTATGCTAAGGAAATAGATTCACAAAAACGCAACAGAGAGTGGGTAAAGAGATTACCAGAAGTTGTCAAAGCAATAAATGTGGAGACAAAAAAGCCCCCTCCTGTTGAAACAAAAACATTAAAAGATGATCCTATCTGTATGAATGCAAGTGTAAGATATTTATATCAACCCGGGGAACAAGAAGGTGGAAGACGCAGAGCAACTGATCCAATGTGGAGTGTAGATATTCACAAGATTAAAAGTTATATGGTGACGCAAGGTATAAGAGTATATTATTTGAAAGCACCAGCGCCACAGAGAGGATTTGTCAAAGAAGAACTACTGATTGTTCCTGCTGATACCCAAATTCATAAGTTTTTATAGAAACCATGTGCATCGGTTTTAATACCGTCTGGTGCTATGTATCTTTTAGAGTAAAATGGTGACAGTGTTACTTTGTTTACTTTTATGCCATATATCTCATGCTTTATTGAGCGTATCATATTCATTTCATGGGTGTATTTTTTCTTGCCAAACAATGCATCCTTGTAGTTGTTAAAGTTTATATGTTTTTCAATTACATATTTTTTTACACCCTTTGCTTTCTTTATAATCTGCTCATTCACTTTCAAAAAAGAATCTTGTTTGGATCTTAATCCAATATTTTCATCTTCCATTGCTTTCTTAACAATCTGCACATCCGCTCTCAACATAGAATATAGTTTGGATCTTAATCCAATATTCTTAGCTATATACTCATCTATAGAAACACCATCATCTTTTATTTTATCTATTATTGTATCTACTACTTTCTCAATCATCCGCTCATCCGCTCCCAAAATAGAACATAGTTTGAATTCAACTATAGGAACACATTCATCTTTTATTTTGTCTGTTACTTTCTCAATCATTTGCACATCCGCTCCCAAAATAGAATATAGTTCGGGTCTTGATTCAATATACTCAACTATCGGAACACCAGGACATTCATCTTTCATTTTATCTATTACTTTCTCAATCATCTGCTCATCCGCTCTCAAAATAGAATATAGTTTGGGCCTTAATCTAACATACTCAACTATAGGAACACCAGCACATTCATCTTTCATTTTACCAATTACTTTTTTATTTGTATCATCGTCCAGTGGATGGTATTTCGGATAATCACTCAAGTCATACTCATCTTTCATTTCAGCCATGTCTTTGTACACATCTTCTGTTTTGATATCTACCAGCAAGCTGTCAGTGTCGGTGTATAATAAAGTACAGTCATCTCCGTACCTTTTTTTTAGGGTATTATAGTACCAGTCATACATCATGTACTTTGATAAATCCAATACTGACATCCAAACATAGATTGGTTTGTCTAATGTTAATTTTGTTTTGTTTACATGTATTGCTGACAATTCATCTGAAAACTTTATACGCCTGTTAAAGTTGGGTTTGGCTAGTATTTTTCTTATCTTTTCATTTTCAGAGCCGTCAGTTCTGACTAGTTTTATATCAGTCCGCTTGCGTAGATTTTCCATTGTTTTGCCAAACACAGAGTTGTTCATAAGTTTATAAAAATCTTTTTCAAAAGTTGATTTAGCTTTTTTCCTAAATTCTGTGTTTAGGTTTATGTATGATGCCATCCATGGTTTTTCATTAAATTCTAATACTCTGTGTATTTTAAATACAGTTGCAGGTTTTTGTAATGTAACACATATTTTTCTTTGTCCATAAGATTGGGGACTAGTTGTTCTTTATTTATCATGCTATTATTTTCTAACAAATCTGTCTGGTATTTAGACAACCATTCTTTTTTCACTGCTAATCTTTCAGGTGCAAGTGGATATTCATTGTGAGCTTCATGGAGTTCTTTGGGATATTCCAAATCAACTTCAAGTATTTGTCCTTTGTCAGGTTTTGGTTTAGAATATTTTCCTTTTCTGCTTTTGGCTTTCCAAACAAAGCCAGAATATGGAAGTGGCTGACTCATTGCCCTTCCATAAAGATTATTTGCATCAAAGTACATTAAGAAGTTGTTTTCCTCGTTAGGGTTATAATCAGCTACGTGTGGATTGTTTGCTTTGGCATATCGTTTTGATACCATACTTATACCACCTCGCATTCCTTTTTCTAGAAACAAGTGCTTGTCAATGTCTGTCAAAAGTTCTAATTCTATTTTTGAATGTTTGAGTAAAGCATCCCAAGATAATCCAGGTGCTGTGTAGTAATGCAAGGGATCGAGTTTATATGCATTCATGCATGTTTTTCTGAAAGTTTGAAATACATCTGCTAACAGAGTTACATCCGTTTTTAAATATAAATCATGATAGTCTCCAAGAGTTTTATAGTTAAACTCTTTCCATATTTTTTGAGCATATTCATAATCTTTGGGACTTATACTTTCATCTGAAAGACTACTGTAAAACTTTTCCAAGGGCGGTAATTGCGTTTCCTTAAATCTTTCCATACTGTCCATATATTCGTATGGTTAAACACCTTCTGGTAAAAGTAAATCTGTTTGTTCTCCAAACTGATTTTTGGTAATTTTGAAATCAGATTTGTCTGTTGCTTTAACCAATTTTTCCAAAGACGAAGCCATAAACTGAAAGCTATCCAAGTATCTAAGTTGTCCGGCACTAAATGAAATATACTTTTCAGCGTTGTTTGGAATGCATGTAATATTACCTGTCATTTTATGTATTTTTTGCATGATGAGATGACTATCATATCCTTTGAGATTATGAAATACAACAGGGATGATTGGTTTATTTGGTTTATTTGGTTTTATTTTCAGCTTTAGGTTGCAGTTTTTATGTGCTGCACCTCTGTATTCTCCTGTAAAATGACAGTGGTCTCTTTCTTTACCGTTTTTGCATTCCTTACCTATTTCATTCTCGCATATCCAGCAGTGTGTTGCTTTTTCATTATCTTCCTCATTTTGTTGTGTCATGATTAATGGTTTTGGGTGAGCAAATATATTATTAATGTTGCTCTTCTCACATTCTAAGTGATTTAAAAACTTTTCAACAACATCTTCACTTCTGTAAATAACAGGTTCTTTAGCTTTGCCATCATATCTAACAACCTGGTATCCAAAACCACAAGCTTCGTGTACATTTTGAATTTCAGATTTCTTTCCAAATTTGATTGATTGCGGTTTGATTATACTCTCAAAATCAGCATATATTGTATAAGGCACAGGCATCTGATTTTGATGATTTTTAAATTGTGTGTGATTTTTACCTTCTTTTGGCATTTCTATTCTGCAAGACTTTTTGTTAATACCATCACAGTCTTCTTTGTGTTTGGTAAGTAGTCCTTTTCCAGAATAGCCGTGAAGGCAACGATCGCAGAAGTAAGTTTGATCATGGTGTTTGTTTTGGTCCCAGAGTAGTCTATTCAGATTTTTAATCCAGCAATAGTGATATTTTGTTGATAATTTTTTTGGTTCGTTGGAATAATCATCAGGGTTATAGTTGTCATCTATAATTCCTTCTTCATTATTTGGATCGTCTTCGTTCTCTGATTCAACCTCAGTGTCTTCAGATATTAAGATCAAATTAATTCGTTCGGGAAAAACAGATACCTTTTTATTTTTTCCTGTTATGGTATATCCATAAACATTAATAACAAAGATTATTTTGTTTTTCTACTTTGGTTATTTGAGAAGTTGGAGTGGGAAAATCAATACCATCCATATTCAACTTACCCATGTGTTTGTTATAACTAGATATCCTAGTTGGATTATTTTTATTAGGCCACAAAGCAGAAACCAATGCCACTACCAAGCACTTATTATCTTCATTATTGACATTAATTATTGCTTTTTTATCAGATACTGCTTTAGACAAAGGAATATATGAAGAACCTTTTAATGGTTCATACTTTGCAATATTTAAGTAAAGCTTAACACAGTAATCAATCTCCAATCCTGATGCTGTGTTTGTAAATCTTTCAAGACTCTCTTGTATATATGCAGATGATTCATCGTAAAACTCATTTATTTTTTCAGCGTTTAAGATTGCATTTTATTCGCTGTGTAATACTGCTGTGGTGTATTTTTTGGTATCACCATCATCTTTGAATAAATTTATAGTGAGACCTAATTGAAACTTTAATCCATTCATCTTTGTCAGCTCTTTGCTTTTTTGTTTTGTGATAATGGATTTTTTATCACGAAATAGTTTTTGAGGGTCTTTGTATTTCTCGGCAGATATCTCGTATGCTTTGAAATAGCCACACATTGGTTTGTCAACCAGTTTTAATGGAGACGACCTCCGTGGAAGTGACCACTTCCCCATATTTCTTGAAAATATCGGACCTCCACTTCTCGAAAAAACGCAACGATGGAAACTTCGCAAGGCTGATTGGACTACGTTTCAATCTCTTTGCGAGGAACAATTAAAGCCTTCCGTTTTCGAGGATGTCGAAGACGCAACTGCTTTTTTTTACCAAAACTCTTCATGATCAAACCATTCCAAAAACCTCGGCAAATCCTAAACGCCCACATAAACCATGGTACGACGATGACTGCAAAAAGGCAGTCAGCGATCGTAAAGCTGCATTAAATAATTTTAACTTGCGGCCAACTCAAACAAATTTAGATAACTTTAGAGTTTTTCGTGCGAAAGCCCGTCGTACTATTAAGGATAGCAAGAGGAAATCCTGGAGAACTTACGTCTCTAGGCTGAATTCTCGCTCATCTCTTAAGAAGACATGGGACATGGTCCGGAAAATAAGTGGTAAAGGTAATTCTAGTACTGTAAATCATTTTAAAACAGAAAATGGAGATATAACATCTGTCAAAGATATTACAAACACTTTGGCAGAAACTTTTTCAAAAAATTCTTCTTCTAAAAATTGTCAACCCAATTTTCTGAAAAATAAGAAACAAAAAGAACAGAAGAAGCTGAACTTCAAGTCGAAAAACTTGGAAAAATACAACAAACTATTCACTCTCAAAGAACTTCGAGAGTCCCTTAAAAAGGCTCATGATACATCAGCTGGTCCTGATGATATCCATTATCAATTACTAAAACATTTACCTGAATGCTGTCTCTCTACCCTTCTTGATATATTTAATAAGGTTTGGGTGACGGGAAACTTCCCCGATTCTTGGCGGGAAGCAATCGTTATTCCAGTCCCCAAACCTGGAAAGGATCATACGGACCCAATAAATTATCGCCCAATCGCTTTAACGAGTTGTATATGTAAAACCATGGAACGAATGATTAATGAGAGACTCGTTTGGTACCCAACAAACTGATAACAAAGTATCAAAGTGGATTCCGGCGCAAACGAGGCACAACAGACAATCTCATACGATTTGAATCGTTTATTAGGGAATCTCTCATAAAAAAAGAATATTTAGTCGCTGTGTTTTTTGACTTGGAGAAAGCTTATGATACTGCATGGAAGTACGGTATTATGAATGATCTACATGACATTGGTCTTAGAGGCCGATTACCCATTTTTATAGAGAAATTCTTAGATGATAGACAGTTTCGTGTCCGAATGGGTTCAACCCTCTCTGATATTCATGAACAGGAGATGGGTGTTCCACAGGGCAGTATACTATCTGTCACACTTTTTAATATAAAGATTAACAGTATAGTAAAATGCATCAATCCAGGTGTGGATTGTTCGCTATATGTTGACGACTTTGTTATATGTTATCGTGCAAAAAACATGAATACTATCGAGAGACAATTACAACAATGTCTAAATAAACTTCAGACCTGGTCTGATGAAAATGGTTTTAAATTTTCGAAGTCTAAAACTAATTGTATGCCCTTTTGTCAACTTCGTAAACATCATGAAGACCCTCATCTAACACTGGATGGGTCACCAATACCAGTAGCGGATGAGATAAAATTCCTTGGTCTTATTTTCGACCGTAAATTAACGTTTATACTACACCTTAAATACCTGAAGGCTAAATGCCTTAAAGCTCTTAACTTACTTAAAGTTGTTGCAAACACTAATTGGGGAGCAGATCGAAAAGTCCTCTTGCGACTTTACAGATCTCTTATCAGATCCAAGCTGGACTACGGCTCGATAGTATATGGATCGACTCGCAAGTCGTACTTGCAGATGCTCGACCCTATACATAATCAAGGATTACGACTCGCCTTACGACAAGGACTTTCACAACCTGACTTTTATGGTGATGTGATTTATAAACTTCGTAAGATTCTTGGTCATGATCACTTTCATACTATCTTTGTTAAACTTGTTAAAAAGTTTATCAAAAGAGGTTATGACCCTATCATTTTGCAACGTACTGCATGCTTGGTGGTGGACCCTTTTACAGTTCGCCACTATGCTTTCCTCTTTAATTCAGTCGGTGGTGGGGTGTTAAGAATCAACCGACTGCTCGTTACTTAGCAGAGGGGTAGAACCCCCCCCCCCCCCCCCCCCCCGAAATGTAACCCACCTGTTGACCGTGGGTGGCAACCCGTGTCGTTGGAGAAGGGAGTCCTGGTAGTTGAGTGGCGTGGAGATCTGGTACTTATCTCCACGTTGCAACACACCACTTTGGTCCGGACTTCAACTAGACGGGCGGTCAAATTTGGCCCGATCTGATCAATCGGATTGTCACGCCAGCTATAAGAGATCCGACCTTATTATTCAGACAGTACCAGTACACTGTATCTTACTTACTTTTTATATTGTTCTACTTTAAACATTATATAGATAGGGTCTTTTATGGCGGGCTGGCGCACGGGCTAATCATGTATTTCAAAACGCTATATGGCTATACTCGTGCCACTTTTTAAGCGGAACATAAGTGGGTTAGTTACGGGGTTATGTCCGCTGGGTGGTATGGGGGGTCTGATGCGTTAGCTTTATATGAGTATACCTTCTACGTATTCTTGGCATTTTGCTGTTGGATATCCACAGCAAATGTCCCCTTGTTGGACTCCGAGGTGGGTGAGAAGCGTGGAAGATGAATTCTTAACGCCACATCATGGCATCACAAAACGCACAAACTACTAATAAACGGAAAAAAACAGATAATGAATCTGATACTGAGGAATCAGTAATCAATCAATCTTTTCCTCGTTTCTCATTATCGAATCGGAAAACGGGGAAACACCTATTACAGATATGTCACCTTTCGTGATCGAGAAAACTGTCCATTCCATTGCTGGACATGTAAAACAAATTAAAAAACAAAACAATTCTTATTGAAACAAACAAAAAATCTCATTCCGATAATTTACTTACAATTACACAAATTTTAAACACAAAAGTCAAATGTTACGCTCACACCTCTATAAATATCTCCAAAGGCGTCATCAGGTGCCCAGATCTCTCCGGAGTACCTGAAGACGAAATTATTCGCGAGCTTGCGGTGGCAGTTGGTAACTGCAGCTCGCCGACTAACCATCAAGAGGAATGACAAAATTATTAGTACAAATACCATCATACTCACTTTTGCAACACCCGTCGTACCAAAAACAATAAAGGTGGCATATCTGCAATTGCATGTTGACGCCTACATTCCAAACCCGTTACGTTGCTACAACTGCCAAGCCTTTGGGCACCACAACTCCAGGTGTATAAAAGAAGAACGTTGTGGTAAATGTGGCGACTCTGCATTCAAATATAACGAATCAGATTGTCCTAACGACCTCAAATGTACCAACTGCTGTCTGGGACATCACGCAAATTCAAAATTTTGCAAAAAATTTAAAAAAGAAAAAGAAATCATAACAGTTAAATATACACAAAACATTCCCTTTCCAGAAGCAAGAAAATTAATTGAAGAAAAATATAAATTTCAAGTCCGACCTCTTACGCATCTATTCTCAAAACAACAGCAACACACACAGAATGCAGGGATGCAAGTACGCAATACGAACCACAGCCAGAAATTCAAAATACAAAGAATACTTCCTCAAAATCAAATCCAAACAAAAGTCAACAAACACAACTTAACAAACCAAAATTAAACTTGTCACCTAATCAAACTTTTACATTTAAATCAAACACAAAACCGGCAGGCTCTGGCAATGTCAAGAGCATGTCAATTTCTCAGAATTGGAAAGAGGGTTCTTTTAAGACTTTGAAGTATAGAAGTTCCCCAGTCGTGAAGCCTAATACATCCTCGGTTGGAAGGCCTAGTGCTGCTCCGGCTAAGGAAGTTGGAAAGCCTAGTGCTGCTCCAACTAAGGAAGTTGGAAAGCCTAGTGCTTCTCCAACTGGGGAGCACAAGGAGCAGCCAAAGGTGGCTAATGGCCCTATTGAGCTGTATAACAAATTCGAACAGCTTATGGACATTTCAGAGCCGGCAGCTGCACTGCCACTTCCATCCTCTCATGAAAGGTTAGTTGAGGTGCCACTTCAGCTGACTTCTTCCGGGGAGGAGGATCCATCAGTGGAGATGTCGCTGCTTGAGTCTCCTAAGACCTCTCATAAATCTAAGGCCAAAAATAACAACAAAATTAAAAATCGCCTTAGCGCTAAATAATGGGTAAAACTAATAAGATCATTCAATGGAATTGTCGAGGTTTGAAACCAAATTATGATGAAATCAGCTTAATTTTAAATGAACACAACCCTATTGCCTTTTGTCTTCAAGAAACATCCTTGAAGACAAGTGATAAGGTATCTTTTAAACAATACTCACTATACAAGTGATAAGGTATCTTTTAAACAATACTCACTATACAATCATATTTGTGATACCGGGGACAAGGCCACTGGTGGAGTTTCGATAATCGTTAATCGAAACATTCCTCACAGACCTGTTGCGTTGAAAACAAATTTGCAAGCTACTGCGGTCAGTGTTTCTATGCACAGAGTCATAACAATATGTTCCTTATATTTGCCACCTAGTTCTTCACTAGACCCTAAAGATCTAAATCACCTAGTTGCACAATTTCCATCACCTTTAATACTCTTGGGCGATTTTAATGCACACAACTACATCTGGGGTTGAAAAGATATAAAGGCAAGAACATTGAGGATTTCTTAGCCAAAAACAATTTGTGTCTTTTTAATAGTAAGTCACATACTTACTTGCATCCTGCTACAGGCTCTCATTCTTCCATTGATTTAACTATGCGATCCAACGCTTTTGGTGGATTTTTCGTGAAGTGCTGGAGACGACCTCTGTGGAAGTGACCACTTCCCCATATTTCTTGAAAATATCGGCCCTCCACTTCTCGAAAAAACGCAACGATGGAAACTTCGCAAGGCTGATTGGACTACGTTTCAATCTCTTTGCGAGGAACAATTAAAGCCTTCCGTTTTCGAGGATGTCGAAGACGCAACTGCTCTTTTTACCAAAACTCTTCACGATATAGCTGATCAAACCATTCCAAAAACCTCGGCAAATCCTAAACGCCCACATAAACCATGGTACGACGATGACTGCAAAAAGGCAGTCAGCGATCGTAAAGCTGAAATAAATAATTTTAACTTGCGGCCAACTCAAAGAAATTTAGATAACTTTAGAGTTTTTCGTGCGACAGCCCGTCGTACTATTAAGGATAGCAAGAGGAAATCCTGGAGATCTTACGTCTCTAGGCTGAATTCTCGCTCATCTCTTAAGAAGACATGGGACATGGTCCGGAAAATAAGTGGTAAAGGTAATTCTAGTTCTGTAAATCATCTTAAAACAGATAATGGAGATATAACATCTGTCAAAGATATTACAAACACTTTGGCAGAAACGTTTTCAAAAAATTCTTCTTCTGAAAATTGTCAACCAAATTTTCTGAAAAATAAGAAACTAAAAGAACAGAAGAAGCTTGGAATTTAATGAAATTAAATCGAAATACAGTAACTTTCAACATATCTACACAGATGGCTCTAAAGATGGAGATAAGGTAGCTGCAGAGCTGTTGTTCACAAACACAGCATAAAGAGCCGCCTGCCTGACAAGGCCTCTATCTTGTCAGCTGAACTTAAGGCAATTGAACTTGCCTTAAATTATATTCAGGAATCTGATGATGACCACCCCCCCAGTCGGTTATGGGGTGTTAAGAATCAACCGACTGCTCGTTACTTAGCAGAGGGGTAGAACCCCCCCCCCCCCCCCCCCGAAATGTAACCCACAACTTGACCTTGGGTGGCGACCCGTGTCGTTGGAGAAGGGAGTCCTGGTGGTTGAGTGGCGTGGAGATCTGGTAGTTATCTCCACGTTGCAACCACCACTTTGGTCCGGACTTCAACTAGACGGGCGGTCAAATTTGGCCCGATCTGATCAATCGGATTGTCACGCCAGCTATAAGAGATCCGACCTTATTATTCAGACAGTACCAGTACACTGTATCTTACTTACTTTTTATATTGTTCTACTTTAAACATTATATAGATAGGGTCTTTTATGGCGGTGGCGCACGGGCTAATCATGTATTTCAAAACGCTATATGGCTATACTCGTGCCACTTTTTAAGCGGAACATAAGTGCGGCTCTTTGACTTTTTAGTTAAGGGGTTATGTCCGCTGGGTGGTATGGGGGGTCTGATGCGTTAGCTTTATATGAGTATACCTTCTACGTATTCTTGGCATTTTGCTGTTGGATATCCACAGCAAATGTCCCCTTGTTGGACTCCGAGGTGGGTGAGAAGCGTGGAAGATGAATTCTTAACGCCACATCATGGCATCACAAAACGCACAAACTACTAACAAACGAAAAAAAACTGAACATGAATCTGATACTGAGGAACCAGTCATCAATCAGTCCTTTCCTCGTTTTCTTATCATCGAATCGGAAAACGGGGAAAACCCTATTACAGATATGTCACCTTTCGTTATCGAGAAAACTGTCCATTCAATTGCTGGACATGTAAAACAAATTAAAAAACAAAACTCTTCTGATTGAAACAGAAAAAATTCTCATTCGGATAATTTATTAACAATTACAAAAATGTTGAACACCAAAGTAAAATGTTATCCTCACACCTCTATGAACATCTCCAAAGGCGTCATCAGGTGCCCGGATCTCTCCGGAGTACCTGAAGACGAAATTATTCACGAGCTTGCGCCACAGTTGGTAACTGCAGCTCGCCGAATAACCATCAAGAGGAATGATAAAATTATTAATACAATTACTATCATACTCACATTTGTAACACCCGTCTTACCAAAAACAATAAAGGTGGCATATCTGCAATTGCATGTTGACGCCTACATCCCAAACCCGTTACGTTGCTACAACTGCCAAGCCTTTGGGCACCACAACTCCAGGTGTACTAAAGTAGAACGTTGTGGTAAATGTGGCGAGTCTGCATTCAAGCATAACGAATCAGATTGTCCTTACGACCTCAAATGTACCAACTGCGGTCTAGGACATCATGCAAATTCAAAATCATGTGAAAAATTTAAAAAAGAAAAAGAAATCATAACAGTTAAATATACACAAAACATTCCCTTTCCAGAAGCAAGAAAATTGATTGAAGAAAAATATAAAATTTCAAGTCCGACCTCTTACGCATCTATTCTCAAAACAACAGCTACACACACAGAATGCAGGGATGCAAGTACACAATACGAACCACAGCCAGAAATTCAAAATACAAAGAATACTTCCTCAGTATCAAATCCAAACAAAAGTCAACAAACACAACTAAACAAACCAAAATTAGACTTTTCACCTAATCAAACTTTTACATTTAAATCAAACACAAAACCGGCAGGCTCTGGCATTGTCAAGAGCATGTCAATTTCTCAGAATTGGAAAGAGGGTTCTTCTAAGACTGTGAAGTCTAGAAGTTCCCCAGTCGTGAAGCCTAATACATCCTCGGTTGGAAGGCCTAGTGCTGCTCCGGCTAAGGAAGTTGGAAAGCCTAGTGCTGCTCCAACTAAGGAAGTTGGAAAGCCTAGTGCTTCTCTAACTGGGGAGCACAAGGAGCAGCCAAAGGTGTCTAATGGCCCTATTGAGCTGCATAACAAATTCGAACAGCTTATGGACATTTCAGAGCCGGCAGCTGCACTGCCACTTCCATCCTCTCATGAAAGGTTAGTTGAGGTGCCACTTCAGCTGACTTCTTCCGGGGAGGAGGATCCATCAGTGGAGATGTCGCTGCTTGAGTCTCCTAAGACCTCCTAAATCTAAGGCCAAAAATAAAAACAAAATTAAAAATCGCCTTTGCGCTAAATAATGGGTAAAACTAATAAGATCATTCAATGGAATTGTCGAGGTTTGAAACCAAATTATGATGAAATCAGCTTAATTTTAAATGAACACAACCCTATTGCCTTTTGTCTTCAAGAAACATTCTTGAAGACAAGTGATTAGGTATCTTTTAAACAATACTCACTATACAATCATATTTGTGATACCGGGGACAAGGCCACTGGTGGAGTTTCGATAATCGTTAATCGAAACATTCCTCACAGACCTGTTGCGTTGAAAACAAATTTGCAAGCTATTACGGTCAGTGTTACTATGCACAGAGTCATAACAATATGTTCCTTATATTTACCACCTAGTTCTTCACTAGACCCTAAAGATCTAAATCACCTAGTTGCACAATTGCCATCACCTTTTATACTCTTGGGCGATTTTAATGCACACAACTACATCTGGGGTTGTAAAGATATAAACGATAAAGGCAAGAAAATTGAGGATTTCTTAGCCAAAAACAATTTGTGTCTTTTTAATAATAAGTCACATACTTACTTACATCCTGCTACAGGCTCTCATTCTTCCACAGCAAGAGGAAATCCTGGAGAACTTATGTCTCTAGGCTAAATTCTCGCTCATCTCTTAAGAAGACATGGGACATGGTCCGGAAAATAAGTGGTAAAGGTAATTCTAGTATACAGTGTAAATCATCTTAAAACAGATAATGGAGATATAACATCTGTCAAAGATATTGCAAACACTTTGGCAGAAACTTTTTCAAAAAATTCTTCTTCTGAAAATTGTCAACCAAATTTTCTGAAAAATAAGAAACCAAAAGAACAGAAGTAGCTGAACTTCAAATCAAAAAACTTGGAGAAATACAATAAACTATTCACTCTCAAAGAACTTCGAGAGTCCCTTAAAAAGGCTCATGATACATCAGCTGGTCCTGATGATATCCATTATCAATTACTAAAACATTTACCTGAATCCTGTCTCTCTACCCTTCTTAATATATTTAATAAGGTTTGGGTGACGGGAATCTTCCCCGATTCTTGGCGGGAAGCAATCGTTATTCCAGTCCCCAAACTTGGAAAGGATCATACGGACCCAATAAATTATCGCCCAATCGCTTTAACGAGTTGTATATGTAAAACCATGGAACGAATGATTAATGAGAGACTCGTTTGGTACCTGGAGTCCAACAAACTGATAACAAAGTATCAAAGTGGATTCCGGCGCCAACGAGGCACAACAGACAATCTCATACGATTTGAATAGTTTATTAGGGAAGCTTTCATAAAAAAAAACACATTTAGTCGCTGTATTTTTTGACTTGGAGAAAGCTTATGATACTGCATGGAAGTACGGTATTATGAATGATCTACATGACATTGGTCTTAGAGGCCGATTACCCATTTTTATAGAGAAATTCTTAGATGATAGACAGTTTCGTGTCCGAATGGGTTCAACCCTCTCTGATATGGATGGAGATGGGTGTTCCACAGGGCAGCATACTATCTGTCACACTTTTTAATATAAAGATTAACAGTATAGTAAAATGCATCAATCCAGGTGTGGATTGTTCGCTATATGTTGACGACTTTGTTATATAAGATCGTGCAAAAAACATGAATACTATCGAGAGACAATTACAACAATGTCTCAATAAACTTCAGACCTGGTCTGATGAAAATGGTTTTAAATTTTCTAAATCTAAAACTAATTGTATGCACTTTTGTCAACTTCGTAAACATCATGAAGACCCTCATCTAACACTGGATGTGTCACCAATACCAGTAGTGGATGAGACAAAATTCCTTGGTCTTATTTTCGACCGTAAATTAACGTTTATACCACACCTTAAATACTTGAAGGCCAAATGCCTTAAAGCTCTTAACTTACTTAAAGTTGTTGCAAACACTAATTGGGGAGCAGATCGAAAAGTCCTCTTGCGACTTTACAGATCTCTTATCAGATCCAAGCTGGACTACGGCTCGATAGTATATGGATCGACTCGCAAGTCGTACTTGTAGATGCTCGACCCTATACATAATCAAGGATTACGACTCGCCTTAGGTGCCTTTCGTACATCACCAGCCGAAAGTCTATATGTTGAAGCCAATGAACCATCACTGTCTCACAGACGAGACAAATTAGCTCTTCAATACGCCTTTAAATCAAAGTCTAACCCTTCAAACCCAACTTTTGATAATGTTTTTAATCCTAGTTGTGAACCTCTTTTTGATCGAAAACCGAAGGCCATTCGACCATTTGGTCTTCGTATTAAACCAAAATTAAGAGACACTGAAATCGACCTAAATTTGGTTGCCAAGTACAAAGTACCACAAATTCCACCGTGGACTTTGGAAACTCCAACAATTATTTTTGATATTTGTAATAATAACAAATCCAGTACAGACCCTACCGTCTTTCAAAGCAAATTTAATGAAATTAAATCGAAATACTGTGACTTTCAACATATCTACACAGATGGCTCTAAAGATGGAGATAAGGTAGCTGCAGCAGCTGTTGTTCACAAACACAGCATAAAGAGCCGCCTGCCTGACAAGGCCTCTATCTTTTCAGCTGAACTTAAGGCAATTGAACTTGCCTTAAATTATATTCAGGAATCTGATGATGACCATTTTGTAATCTTTTCGGATTCCCTGTCATCTCTTCAAGCTCTGGGTAATATGAAACATGATAACCCAGTTGTGCTTCAACTTTTAGAAAAGTACAATTCTCTTATAATTGATAATGTTATTATTTTCTGCTGGCTTCCAAGCCATGTAAGAATACGTGGTAATGATAGAGCTGATAGTGCTGTTAAGGCAGCATTAGATTTACATATAACTAATACCAAATTACCTTATACTGATTTTAAAAGTTGTATTAACACATATATTCGTAACTCTTGGCAAGCCGCCTGGAATTTGTCAGTTAACAATAAACTCCATCCAATTAAACCGTTACTCGGAGAATGGCGTTCTTCTAGTAGACCCATTCGTCGGGAGGAAGTTGTCCTAGCCCGGTGCAGGATAGGGCATACACGTTATACTCATTCATATTTATTACAAGGTGAGCAATTACCGGAATGTATACCCTGCTTTGCACCGTTAACGGTCAAACACATCTTATTGGAATATGTAGACGTTGATCCTATGCGTCAAAGGTACTACAATGTTAATACTATGAAAGAGTTATTTGATACTGTAGATTTTAGTCTTGTTTTAGATTTCCTGAAAGAGATCAGACTATATAAATCATTGTAATGTGTTCTTATAGATATTTACTTATTTATATACCCGTTGCCGGGCATTTATTGATTTACATACATAGTTTATATTACACCCTATCATCCCTTATTTTAATTTTATTTTTAATAGTTTTATCTTTATATATTTACATTAATTTTTAATTAATACTTCATTTTTCATAATTTTTTTGCGCACAATATGACCTATTTATGTGTCGACGTGCCGTAAAACACCATTCATTCATTCTTCCACTGATTTAACAATATGCGATCCAACGCTTTTGATTGATTTTTCGTGGAGTGTTGGGGACGACCTCTGTGGAAGTGACCACTTCCCCATATTTCTTGAAAATATCGGCCCTCCACTTCTCGAAAAAACGCAACGATGGAAACTTCGCAAGGCTTATTGGACTCCGTTTCAATCTCTTTGCGAGGAACAATTAAAGCCTTCCGTTTTCGAGGATGTCGAAGACGCAACTGCTCTTTTTACCAAAACTCTTCACGATATAGCTGATCAAACCATTCCAAAAACCTCGGCAAATCCTAAACGCCCACATAAACCATGGTACGACGATGACTGCAAAAAGGCAGTCAGCGATCGTAAAGCTGAAATAAATAATTTTAACTTGCGGCCAACTCACAAACAAATTTAGATAACTTTAGAGTTTTTCGTGCGACAGCCCGTCGTACTATTAAGGATAGCAAGAGGAAATCCTGGAGATCTTACGTCTCTAGGCTGAATTCTCGCTCATCTCTTAAGAAGACATGGGACATGGTCCGGAAAATAAGTGGTAAAGGTAATTCTAGTTCTGTAAATCATCTTAAAACAGATAATGGAGATATAACATCTGTCAAAGATATTACAAACACTTTGGCAGAAACGTTTTCAAAAAATTCTTCTTCTGAAAATTGTCAACCAAATTTTCTGAAAAATAAGAAACTAAAAGAACAGAAGAAGCTTGGAATTTAATGAAATTAAATCGAAATACAGTAACTTTCAACATATCTACACAGATGGCTCTAAAGATGGAGATAAGGTAGCTGCAGAGCTGTTGTTCACAAACACAGCATAAAGAGCCGCCTGCCTGACAAGGCCTCTATCTTGTCAGCTGAACTTAAGGCAATTGAACTTGCCTTAAATTAAATTGAACTTGCCTTAAATTATATTCAGGAATCTGATGATGACCACCCCCCCAGTCGGTTGTGGGGTGTTAAGAATCAACCGACTGCTCGTTACTTAGCAGAGGGGTAGAACCCCCCCCCCCCCCCCCCCCCCCCGAAATGTAACCCACAAGTTGACCTTGGGTGGCGACCCGTGTCGTTGGAGAAGGGAGTCCTGGTGGTTGAGTGGCGTGGAGATCTGGTAGTTATCTCCACGTTGCAACACACCACTTTGGTCCGGACTTCAACTAGACGGGCGGTCAAATTTGGCCCGATCTGATCAATCGGATTGTCACGCCAGCTATAAGAGATCCGACCTTATTATTCAGACAGTACCAGTACACTGTATCTTACTTACTTTTTATATTGTTCTACTTTAAACATTATATAGATAGGGTCTTTTATGGCGGTGGCGCACGGGCTAATCATGTATTTCAAAAAGAACAGAAGAAGCTCAGCTTCAAGTCGAAAAACTTGGAAAATACAATAAACTATTCACTCTCAAAGAACTTCGAGAGTCCCTTAAAAAGGCTCCTGATACATCAGCTGGTCCTGATGATATCCATTATCAATTACTAAAACATTTACCAGAATCCTGTCTCTCTACCCTTCTTGATATATTTAATAAGGTTTGGGTGACGGGAAACTTCCCCGATTCTTGGCGGGAAGCAATCGTTATTTCAGTCCCCAAACCGGGAAAGGATCATACGGACCAAATAAATTATCGCCCTATTGCTTTAACGAGTTGTATATGTAAAACCATGGAACGAATGATTAATGAGAGACTCGTTTGGTACCTGGAGTCCAACAAGCTGATAACAAAGTATCAAAGTGGATTCCGGCGCCAACGAGGCACAACAGACAATCTCCTTCGATTTGAATCATTTATTAGGGAAGCTTTCATAAAAAAAGAACATCTAGTCGCTGTATTTTTTGACTTGGAGAAAGCTTATGATACTGCATGGAAGTACGGTATTATGAATGATCTTCATGACCTTGGTCTTAGAGGCCGATTACCCATTTTTATAGAGAAATTCTTAGATGATAGACAATTTCGTGTCCGAATGGGTTCACCCCTCTCTGATATTCATGAACAGGAGATGGGTGTTCCACAGGGCAGTATACTCTGTGTCGACGTGCCGTAAAACACCATTCATTCATTCTCTGTCACACTTTTTAATATAAAGATTAACAGTATAGTAAAATGCATCAATCCAGGTGTGGATTGTTCGCTATACGTTGACGACTTTGTTATATGTTATCGTGCAAAAAACATGAATACTATCGAGAGACAATTACAACAATGTCTAAATAAACTTCAGACCTGGTCTGATGAAAATGGTTTTAAATTTTCTAAGTCTAAAACTAATTGTATGCACTTTTGTCAACTTCGTAAACATCATGAAGACCCTGATCTAACACTGGATGGGTCACCAATACCAGTAGTGGATGAGATAAAATTCCTTGGTCTTATTTTCGACCGTAAATTAACGTTTATACCACACCTTAAATACTTGAAGGCCAAATGCCTTAAAGCTCTTAACTTACTTAAAGTTGTTGCAAACACTAATTGGGGAGCAGATCGAAAAGTCCTGTTGCGACTTTACAGAGCTCTTATCAGATCCAAGCTGGACTACGGCTCGATAGTATATGGATCGACTCGCAAGTCGTACTTGCAGATGCTCGACCCTATACATAATCAAGGATTACGACTCGCCTTAGGTGCCTTTTATACATCACCAGCCGAAAGTCTATATGTTGAAGCTAATGAACCATCACTGTCTCATAGACGGGACAAATTAGCTCTTCAATACGCCATTAAATTAAAGTCAAACCCTTCAAACCCAACTTTCGATAATGTTTTTAATCCTATTTGTGAACCTCTTTTTGATCGAAAACCGAAGGCCATTCGACCATTTGGTCTTCGTATTAAACCAAAATTAAGAGACACTGAAATCGACCTAAATTTGATTGCCAAGTACAAAGTACCACAAATACCACCCTGGACTTTGGAAACACCAACAATTATTTTTGATCTTTGTAATAATAACAAATCCAGCACAGACCCTACTGTCTTTCAAAGCAAATTTAATGAAATGAAATCGAAATACAGTAACATTCAACATATCTACACAGATGGCTCTAAAGATGGGGATAAGGTAGCTGCAGCAGCTGTTGTTCACAAACACAGTATAAAGAGCGCGCTCTATCTTTTCAGCTGAACTTAAGGCAATTGAACTTGCCTTAAATTATATTCAGGAATCTGATGATGACCATTTTATAATCTTTTCTGATTCCCTTTCATCTTGTCAAGCACTGGGTAATATGAAACATGATAATCCAGTTGTGCTTCAACTTTTAGAAAAGTACAATTCTCTTATAATTGATAATGTTATTATTTTCTGCTGCCTTCCAAGCCATGTAGGAATACGTGGTAATGATAGAGCTGATAGTGCTGCTAAGGCAGCATTAGATTTACATATAACTAATACCAAATTACCTTATACTGATTTTAAAAGTTGTATTAACACATATATTCGTAACTCTTGGCAAGCCGCTTGGGATTTGTCAGTTAACAATAAACTCCATCCAATTAAACCGTTACTCGGAGAATGGCGTTCTTCTAGTAGACACATTCATCGAGAGGAAGTTGTCCTAGCCCGGTGCAGGATAGGGCATACACGTTATACTCATTCATATTTATTACAAGGTGAGCAATTACCAGAATGTATACCCTGCTTTGCACCGTTAACGGTCAAACACAACTTATTGGAATGTGTAGACTGTGATCCTATGCGTCAAACGTACTTCAATGTTAATACTATGAAAGAGTTATTTGATACTGTAGATTTTTAGATTTCCTGAAAGAGATCAGACTATATAATGAATGAATGGTGTTTTACGGCACGCCGACTCGTAGATAGGTCATATTGTGCGCAAAAAATATATAAAAAATGAAGTTTTAATTAAAAATTAATGTAAATATATAAAGATAAAACTATTAAAAAAATAAGGGATGATAAGGTGTAATATAAACTATGTATGTAAATCAATAAATGCCCGGCAACGGGTATATAAACAAGTAAATATATATAAGAACACATTACAATGATTTATATAGTCTGATCTCTTTCAGGAAATCTAAAACAAGACTAAAATCTACAGTATCAAATAACTCTTTCATAGTATTAACATTGTAGTACCTTTGACGCATAGGATCAAAGTCTACACATTCCAATAAGATGTGTTTGACCGTTAACGGTGCAAAGCAGGGTATACATTCCGGTAATTGCTCACCTTGTAATAAATATGAATGAGTATAAAGTGTATGCCCTATCCTGCACCGGGCTAGGACAACTTCCTCTCGACGAATGGGTCTACTAGAAGAACGCCATTCTCCGAGTAACGGTTTAATTGGATGGAGTTTATTGTTAACTGACAAATTCCAGGCGGCTTGCCAAGAGTTACGAATATATGTGTTAATACAACTTTTAAAATCAGTATAAGGTAATTTGGTATTAGTTACATGTAAATCTAATGCTGCCTTAGCAGCACTATCAGCTCTATCATTACCACGTATTCCTACATGGCTTGGAAGCCAGCAGAAAATAATAACATTATCAATTGTAAGAGAATTGTACTTTTCTAAAAGTTGAAGCACAACTGGGTTATCATGTTTCATATTACCCAGTGCTTGAAGAGATGAAAGGGAATCAGAAAATATTACAAAATGGTCATCATCAGATTCCTGAATATAATTTAAGGCAAGTTCAATTGCCTTAAGTTCAGCTGAAAAGATAGAGGCCTTATCAGGCAGGCGGCTCTTTATGCTGTGTTTGTAAACAACAGCTGCTGCAGCTACCTTATCTCCATCTTTAGAGCCATCTGTGTAGATATGCTGAAAGTTACTGTATTTCGATTTAATTTCATTAAATTTGCTTTGAAAGACAGTAGGGTCTGTACTGGATTTGTTATTATTACAAAAATCAAAAATAATTGTTGGAGTTTCCAAAGTCCACGGTGGAATTTGTGGTACTTTGTACTTGGCAATCAAATTGAGGTCGATTTCAGTGTCTCTTAATTTTGGTTTAATACGAAGACAAATGGTCGAATGGCCTTCGGTTTTCGATCAAAAAGAGGTTCACAACTAGGATTAAAAACATTACCGAAAGTTGGGTTTGAAGGGTTAGACTTTAATTTAATGGCGTATTGAAGAGCTAATTTGTCTCGTCTGTGAGACAGTGATGGTTCATTGGCTTCAACATATAGACTTTCGGCTGGTGATGTACGAAAGGCACCTAAGGCGAGTCGTAATCCTTGATTATGTATAGGGTCGAGCATCTGCAAGTACGACTTGCGAGTCGATCCATATACTATTGAGCCGTAGTCCAGCTTGGATCTGATAAGAGATCTGTAAAGTCGCAAGAGGACTTTTCGATCTGCTCCCCAGTTAGTGTTTGCAACAACTTAGTAAGTTAAGAGCTTTAAGGCATTTGACCTTCAAGTATTTAAGGTGTGGTATAAACGTTAATTTACGGTCGAAAATAAGACCAAGGAATTTTATCTCATCCACTACTGGTATTGGTGACCCATCCAGTGTTAGATGAGGGTCTTCATGATGTTTACGAAGTTGACAAAAGTGCATACAATTAGTTTTAGATTTAGAAAATTTAAAACCATTTTCATCAGACCAGGTCTGAAGTTTATTGAGACATTGTTGTAATTGTCTCTCGATAGTATTCATGTTTTTTGCACGATAACATATAACAAAGTCGTCAACATATAGCGAACAATCCACACCTGGATTGATGCATTTTACTATACTGTTAATCTTTATATTAAAAAGTGTGACAGATAGTATGCTGCCCTGTGGAACACCCATCTCCTGTTCATGAATATCAGAGAGGGTTGAACCCATTCGGACACGAAACTGTCTATCATCTAAGAATTTCTCTATAAAAATGGGTAATTGGCCTCTAAGACCAATGGCATGTAGATCATTCATAATACCGTACTTCCATGCAGTATCATAAGCTTTCGCCAAGTCAAAAAATACAGCGACTAAATGTTCTTTTTTTATGAAAGCTTCCCTAATAAACGATTCAAATCGTATGAGATTGTCTGTTGTGCCTCGTTGGCGCCGGAATCCACTTTGATACTTTGTTATCAGTTTGTTGGACTCCAGGTACCAAACGAGTCTCTCATTAATCATTCGTTCCATGGTTTTACATATACAACTCGTTAAAGCGATTGGGCGATAATTTATTGGGTCCGTATGATCCTTTCCAGGTTTGGGGACTGGAATAACGATTGCTTCCCGCCAAGAATCGGGGAAGATTCCCGTCACCCAAACCTTATTAAATATATCAAGAAGGGTAGAGAGACAGGATTCAGGTAAATGTTTTAGTAATTGATAATAGATATCATCAGGACCAGCTGATGTATCATGAGCCTTTTTAAGGGACTCTCGAAGTTCTTTGAGAGTGAATAGTTTATTGTATTTTTCCAAGTTTTTCGACTTGAAGTTCAGCTTCTTCTGTTCTTTTTGGTTCTTATTTTTCAGAAAATTTGGTTGACAATTTTCAGAAGAAGAATTTTTTGAAAAAGTTTCTGCCAAAGTGTTTGTAATATCTTTGACAGATGTTATATCTCCATTATCTGTTTTAAGATGATTTACAGAACTAGAATTACCTTTACCACTTATTTTCCGGACCATGTCCCATGTCTTCTGAAGAGATGAGCGAGAATTCATCCTAGAGACGTAAGATCTCCAGGATTTCCTCTTCCTATCCTTAATAGTACGACGGGCTTTCGCACGAAAAACTCTAAAGTTATCTAAATTTATTTGAGTTGGCCGCAAGTTAAAATTATTTAATGCAGCTTTACGATCGCTGACTGCCTTTTTGCAGACATCGTCGTACCATGGTTTATGTGGGCGTTTAGGATTTGCCGAGGTTTTTGGAATAGTTTGATCAGCTATATCGTGAAGAGTTTTGGTAAAAAGAGCAGTAGCGTCTTCGACATCCTCAAAAACGGAAGGCTTTAATTGTTCCTCGCAAAGAGATTGAAACGTAGTCCAATCAGCCTTGCGAAGTTTCCATCGTTGCGTTTTTTCGAGAAGTGGAGGGCCGATATTTTCAAGAAATATGGGGAAGTGGTCACTTCCACAGAGGTCGTCTCCAACACTCCACGAAAAATCCATCAAAAGCGTTGGATCGCATATTGTTAAATCAATCGAAGAATGAGAGCCTGTAGCAGGATGTAAGTACGTATGTGATTTATTATTAAAAAGACACAAATTGTTTTTGGCTAAGAAATCCTCAATTTTCTTGCCTTTATCGTTTATATCTTTACAACCCCAGATGTAGTTGTGTGCATTGAAATCGCCAAGAGTATAAAAGGTGATGGCAATTGTGCAACTAGGTGATTTAGATCTTTAGGGTCTAGTGAAGAACTAGGTGGTAAATATAAGGAACATATTGTTATGACTCTGTGCATAGTAACACTGACCACAATAGCTTGCAAATTTGTTTTCAACGCAACAGGTCTGTGAGGAATGTTTCGATTAATTATTATCGAAACTCCACCAGTCGCCTTGTCCCCGGTATCACAAATATGATTGTATAGTGAGTATTGTTTAAAAGATACCTTATCACTTGTCTTCAAGAATGTTTCTGGAAGACAAAAGGCAATTGTGTTCATTTAAAATTAAGCTGATTTCATCATAATTTGGTTTCAAACCTCGACAATTCCATTGAATGATCTTATTAGTTTTAAGGCAATAGGGTTGTGTTCATTTAAAATTAAGCTGATTTCGTCATAATTTGGTTTCAAACCTCGACAATTCCATTGAATGATCTTATTAGTTTTACCCATTATTGAGCGTTAAGGCGACTTTTAATTTTATTTTTGGCCTTAGATTTAGGAGAGGTCTTAGGAGACTCAAGCAGCGACATCTCCACTGATGAGTCCTCCTCCCTGGAAGAAGCCAGCTGAAGTGGCACCTCAACTTACTTTTCATGCGAGGATGGAAGTATGTCCATGAGCTGTTCGAATTTGTTATGCAGCTCAATAGGGCCGTTAGACACCTTTGGCTGCTCCTTGTGCTCCCTAGTTTGAAAAGCACTAGGCTTTCCAACTTCCTTAGTTGGAGCAGCACTAGGCCTTCCAACCGAGGTAGTATTAGGCCTCACGACTGGGGAACTACTAGATTTCACAGTCTTAGAAGAACCCCCTTTCCAATTCTGAGAAATTGGCATGCTCTTGACATTGCCAGAGCTTGCCGATTTTGTGTTTGATTTAAATGAAAAAGTTTGATTAGATGAAAAGTTTAATTTGGGTTTGTTAAGTTGTATTTGTTGACTTTTGTTTGGATTTGATACTGAGAAAGTATTCTTTGTATTTTGAATTTCTGACTGTGGTTCGTATTGAGTACCTGCATCCCTGCATTCTGTGTGTGTTGCTTTTGTTTTGAGAATAGATGCGTAAGAGGTTGGACTTGAAATTTTATATTTTTCTTCTATCAATTTCCGTGCTTCTGGAAAGGGAATGTTTTGTGTATATTTAACTGTTATGATTTCTTTTTCTTTTTTAAATTTTTCACATGATTTTGAATTTGCGTGATGTCCCAGACCGCAGTTGGTACATTTGAGGTCGTTAGGACAATCTGGTTCGTTATGCTTGAATGCAGACTCGCCACATTTACCACAACGTTCTTCTTTAGTACACCTGGAGTTGTGGTGCCCAAAGGCTTGGCAGTTGTAGCAACGTATGCGATATAAGTAAACATGAAGTGTTTAACGGTTGCATAATGATGAAATATCGGTTCATTTAGAGGTACGTAATATTTTCAAAGGCACCTTATTTTCACAACTACGCGTTCAACAAGGTACCTCACTTTTTATCCAAAAGGGCACCCAATAAGTAGCTGCTTTTGTCAATGCAATAAAAACGATATCATCTGAAACAGAACATGGTTAACCTTTGTGTATGTACTAACTAAAGTCATTTATAATATTTTTTAAGTTAATATAAGTTAATTAAAGTCATTTTTAATATATTAAGGTCTGATACCTGATTCAGGATGTTTGTTTGTTTAACGCCCTTTATCATTACAGGCCTGCCATTTCTCAGGCTTTGAGCCGGTAATTACCTGCTTTTTTTTATAAGTTTACAAGCTTACCGGCGTTTTTGTTAATTGATTTAATTTAGTTAAGTATACAGGAATTTGATGTTTGCCTTGTTCTTTTAGTATGTTTTAAAGCGTAGATATTCATGTTTTTTTTGAGAATGTATCGGTCACTTGTAGGCAACGCGACAGTTTTTACACTGAACGTCTTTATTGGAGTCTCATCGTTTGTACAAATGTTAACATAAAGAATGTTAAACCACATACTTAATAACCTCTGAATAAAGTTATAAGATCTGCGGTTAATCACTTTACAATGTACAAATGCCAGCATTCAACTATTAAATGTATACAAGGGAAAATAAATACAGCTCGTTCATTTTGATATACACATATAGAAACAATGATACATTCGCACATTAAAATGTCAGCAAGTGATGTTAATCTTAATAGTGTACGACCTGACGAACGGATAAAGTATAATTTTTTAAATAAAATAACTGACATTAATGTCTGACAAAAACATGCATTCGAGGAATAAGCTTTATAAATGGGTTAAACATAGTTTTAAAAATGCAGATTTGCTATGACCTAATTAACGTCCATTGATCGCAAACAATGCCATCAGTAATCCTTAATTATATACTGAATATTCACAAGATCTTAATTACACCCGTAAAATTATTAATTACAATGGGATTCGATTAAAATCCTGCATATTTCATGTACATTCGTGCAAATTGATTCAATATATATATCTTTTTAAAACCGAATCTTGAATATTCTTGTCTTTTCATTTCATATTCATTCTGACAAAGATTTTTATTTTACTCTAAAATCTAAGGATAAAAGCCGATGAACACAAATTTGATAACTTACTGAAAAATAAGGTGAAATCTCAACATCTCGGCAAGGAAACAATTTTCGGCGAATTTAAATTTCAATAATTTTCTTCAAGACTGCCGTTTACAATATGTTTTTATCACGCGCAGTTATGTTTGGGAAATTTGGAATTAACTGAATGTGTCACAAACTATTCGCGAGAATCGATGTTCAAATTATACTGTTTCTTCATGTATCATTTGTATCTTGTGTGTGTGTGTGTGTGTGTAACAATGAACCTATAAGCTGTGCGTCTTTTAAGCTGTGCGTCTTGCCATTTGATTGTTTTAGTACATGTATGACATTGTGTGATGTATGCAGAAATTAGACAAGCGCATGATTTTTTTTCTTTTATGCCATTGATACACATATTAGTACTTGTATACTATTACTTTGCGATGATGCGAATAGTATTATTATTGTATTAATAATGCTTTATAAATTCTCCAAAACAACAGTGAATATTAGGAGCCCATCAGTAGCGATTAGGAGCCGACTCGACTTTTATCCGTGAAAATTAGTTTTGATCATGCACCGTGTTAATGTTTATTCTCTTGTTGCTCTGGCTTCTGCCAATTCACTGAGTACCTTCAATGTGGCTTTCTAGGCTATTGTTTTTTTGTATTATATTTACACGAGCATATTTGTGTTTTACTTATAGTGCCTATTGGTGCTGCCTTGTTGGTTAGAGATTAGATCATGGCGGGGATTTCTTTATTTACACTGTCCTGTTTTAATGGGATGACAGTAGGGTAAGTGTGAGGTTTGGTGCACCCTAGAACCGGTTTAAACCCCCCAGTGGCCTTTGTTGCCACTGACCGTTCCAAGGCGGTATCCCTATTGTCAACCCTTTTGTGTTTGTGATGTCGTTTGCATTTTTTATTACTTTTGCCTTCTCGTTTGCCTATTTGCGTGTTTGTTTTTGTGTTTTGTAGTTGACTGTCGTCCTTGAATGCTGCTTTCCCTGTCCGATATTTTTTATCTTTCTTTAAGACCCTCGCTAAAGGTTTGTCCGCGAATGGGTCTGTTCCAGCCCTCACTAAAAATTAGATGGTACCCCGATGAAAACAAACATCAATACTTCACTGCGATATTTAGACGTGTTGTAGATATTTGTAAGGTTGCCTACCTCGAACAAGCTTGGATTAAGTTTGGTTGGATGAATGTGGTTCATCCGACATGAAGGCGCGCGCAGATATCAAATTAAAGGCAGGCCTGCACCATAGCTAATTGATGCAGATTGATCACCCGTACCACCAATAGCAATATTTTGTGGAATTTTCTTCTTGTGAGAGTGGCAACAAGGCAAATGTCTGCTACATAACCGATATTTTCATCGGCTAGAGGCAGTGCAATGAGACAATTGCTGAGAACATCTATAAACTGTTAATAGAACGCAAATACGTAGTTCTTGACCCCTACTTGCTCTATTTTCAGCAGTCATGAAGTCAAAAGTTGGCATAAATTTCACGTGCGACAACTGTCGGGCCACTTTCCAGACAAAACGTTATTTGCTAAACCACACCATCACTGCCAATCACAACAATATCCGCAGCTTCCTTGTCTGGTGCGTGGAACAGACACCAAGGGAAATTAGCCGAGCACAATACTTAAAATACCATGTCAAAACGCAGCACCCTCTGATATACCAGAATCTACAGCTCTCCCTACTTACAACATCCAACTGCTTTTACTTCTCGTTTCATGGTGAGGAATATCTGAAGTTCTTTCGCGCGACCGACTACTTTAGCAAGCCAGCTACCTGGTTGCTAAGTGGGCAACTGGCCACACACCCGCCAGCAGCCAGTGGATCGCTTGAAGGGAGTTGGTCAAACAACAGGTGGCCACACTTCAGAAATGACCAGCTGGCAAATTTGAGCTAGTTAGTCTTGAAATTTCTCCAGCCGAAGTCAAGGCACATTTTGTGCAGGACGTTGTATGTTATATTGCCAAGCTAGACAATACTGTTTGTACCGATATTAAGGCAGTGTCTAGCCTCACTAGAAGAATGACAGTTATTAAGAACCTACCAGTAATATCACCAAGGAACTGGCATTTCTGTAATAATAATGAATTGTGACACGAGGCTGCACAGCTGCTAGGTGTAGAGTACAAATACATTAGCACGATGCTGGGCGTAATGTTACCTCTTTCAAGGTGATGAAAACAGCAACACCATCAGAGGCTCTTACTGCATTCGGAGAGGCATCCTTACCGTCCTCCTACAGTACAGATGCCTCGCTGTCGATGCCAATAATTGAACCATCTACAACACTTGTGGAATCATCAGGGCCGGACATTGGGAGCTCTACTCAAGAGCTTCCATCGCAAGAGCTTAAGTCGGTAATCATAACACCCACTGAGAAAGTTACTGAAGTCTCTCCTGTTGTCAGTCTGTCAAACAGAAGCACGCAGGTGATCGAAACACCACTATACGAAACACCACTTATGTCTCCTCTAACATTAACCCTAATGCAATGCGATCCTGACACATCAAAATCACATTTATAATTTGCTTGTGTCAGCAATAATACAGCATTCAACATTATATAGGATGCCAGGATAGGGATTTAACTACGCCATTTCGTTACAAGAAATAGTCCATGAACGCTATCTCATTTAACAAATACAGGGGCGTAGCTTCCTATAGGTCGCGGCCTACACTTTTTTCTGAGAAATCGAAAAAATAAAAGTGCCAAAAATCTTTTTAGTTATAAGATATATAATTTACGGTAAAAAGTAAGGATATTGATGCTCTTATAGGCATATTATATACACCTAAACGCACTTTCGACAGTCTAGCTGAAAAATAAATTCCGGGGGAGCATGCACCTGAAAGAACAACTCGACACAAGGTAATATTTGATTACTTCATACCCATTAGCATTCATCTAATAGTCAGTCCATTTGATACATATTTAATTCAGACAAAGATATCTAGGGCAAAGCACATGACCCTTACAACCCCATTATAGTTGAACCCCATCTAGCGACAAGTTTGAGATAGTGTTGTTAAAAAAGGATAAAAATATCGGACAGGGAAAGCAGCATTCAAGGACGACAGTCAACCACAAAACACAAAAACAAACACGCAAAAAGACAAACGAAAAGACAAAAGTAATAAAAAATGCACACGAGATCACAAACACAAAAGGGTTGACAATAGGGCTACCGCCTTGGAACGGTCAGTGGCAAAGTAGGCCACTGGGGGTTTAAACCGGTTCTAGGGTGCACCAAACCTCACCCTTACCCTACTGTCATCCCATTAAAACAGGACAGTGTAAATAAAGAAATCCCCGCCATGATCTAATCTCTAACCAACAAGTTTCATTATTTCTATGCTGGTTTCCCGCAATACATTATCGGTATAAATCAGCGTATCGTTTAAAATTGTTTTCAAATGATGTCTTGCACTCTTACGAATCAGTTTCTCGCGGTGACTGACGCCACACAGTTTTCGCGCATGCGTGCCGTGCTTATCCACTATAAAAGGAAAACAAATATTTAAAGCTGAACAGTCCCTACTTTAACTGGTAATAACTCATGAATATGAATGAGTCACGTGTGAAGTAGTTTCAAATCGACGAACACTCCAAAAGTCGGTATATAAACAGAAATCGATGCGTAAAATTTCACATTTTTATTTAGCCTCCGTACAGGTAGCATCGATAAATATACGGCTCCAGAATATAGGAGATGAAAAAATAGTTGCCCGGAACGGGATTTCAACCAGTCTTGCACTTGTAAGTTTTGAAAGATGTACACTAAACCACTAGACCACTGCTATTTATTGGTATGTTGTAACATTTTTAACACTAAATAGGCATTACGTAATAACAAGCGCGCGCACACAAACTCATCAAGCGCTAAATAACATGTCGAGATTTGGTTGATTTGGTTGATTTAAGGCGAAGTATTAGTTATATTGATAACAAACATTATTGCATACCCTACTATAAATAGTAACAAATTAATGAAGGAAAAAATCCTGTACCCTCTTACCCCAGGCCAATATTACTGCATTTCCATGCAAGTGCGCCAATAAGATAAATTGGACTGAGCCAATAGCCTACTTTTTGGCGCACTGTGCCAAAAACAAGATATTGGCAAACTGTCAATAACTTGTTTTCGGCCCGCGAATGCGTATGTGTTTTCTTTACTAAAATGGTAACCTTTGGGCTATCAAAAAAGCACCGCACAGTCAAACGTCGTGGCAACAGATGCCGAGCGCGAGCCTCACATGACCGCTCAAGGAGATCGTACGCTTCAATCACTTGCGAACCGCTTGATAGAGCCATAGATACTCAAAGGGATGTGCAGTTTACGGAAGCGGAAACTATCGAGTAGGCTACATACATAAAATGACAAATGCTAATACCGTGGCAAAGACAAGATCTGATGTGAAAAGAGCAAAGGAGTGGCTAAATTCTGTTGGTGACAACAAGGAGATATTCGACATACCACCACATGAACTAAATGTCCTACTAGCACGAATGTTTCTAGGGGTAAAATGCTCTAATGGAAATGAGTACGAGCCGGAATCACTAAAATCGCTACAGTCTAACATGAACCGTCATTTGGCAGACAATAACTACGGATTTTCTAGGGGTAAAATGCTCTAATGGAAATGAGTACGAGCCGGAATCACTAAAATCGCTACAGTCTAACATGAACCGTCATTTGGCAGACAATAACTACGGACACAGCCTTACAAAAGGCGATGCGTTCAAGCACTCAAGAGATGTTCTTTTCAGTAAAAAGAAAGGTCTGAAACAAGAGGGACGTGGTACTAACAAAACAAATAGAGCAGACACATTTACAGACGAAGAAATAAACACACTTCGAGATAAATCTCTTCTTGCAGATGGTAATAGATGGCAACAACAACAAACAAATATATCTAAATGTAATATGATATTGACACGTTAACTTCATCCATCATGATCATAGTCCTACACTTTTAAACTTACTGTAGTGTGATTTAGTTTTCTATCTAGTGACTGCAATGAACCTCTAACATAAATTCACATGAAGTGGCGACATTTAGATAACAACACTTATGTCTCCTACAATGTATTCTAAAATAATAAATATTAATGGCTACTTTTACAGTTATTTTATTCTTTAAAAAAACTCCAGTTGCGAAATTTCTTTCTCTAGCACAAACGTTGACAGAAAAAATGACAAAGTCAATGCCAAACAACGTCACTACCTAGTTTTATGACGATTTTATGTTGCGTCACGATTTGACGTAATTTAATTAGTATCATAGACGGCCAGCTAGACCGTATCATGCATTTTGTCTTACTTGCAGATATCGGTCTGGGCAGATTAGGCCAATTTATTCGCACGTTTTTTTTCACGCGCATAAAGTCGATGTTTGCGTGACGTCATGTTGTAAATAAACGTACAACGTCAATTGTTGATGAATCATTTAAACTTTTTAACGTCACTTGCTGCTTCTCATAAGTTAAAAATAAGACATTGATTTTAAATTAACTTAAACACATGTTTTTTGAAACGTTAGGGCGATTTCAAACGTCCTATTTTCCCCAGGCCCTAGTTTAGCCTCGGTCACCCGGCCCGCTTCTGATTTCTTCGTTACGCTATGCTACACGGATCCAGAACCAGGGCCTGGGGAAACTACGACTTTTAAAATCGCCCTCTCTTGAGAGATTCGACGAGGATTTCAAAACACTTATTTCTAAATTAATCTCATAATAATTTCTTACTTTCAACTTTTGAGAAGCAGCATGTGACGTCAAAAATAGCAGGTGCATCAACAATTGACGTAACTTTATTTACAACATGACGTCAGTCAAACGTCAACTTTATGCACGTGAAAATAACGCGCGAATAAATTGGACTAATCACTAGTGGGAGCATTAATTGGCCTAATCTGCCAGACCGATATATGCACATGATACGGTCTAGCTGGCCGAGACTAGCCCTGGTAGCATAGGGTAACGAAGAAATCAGAATGAATGAATGGTGTTTTACGGCACGTCGACACATAAATAGGTCATATTGTGCGCAAAAAATGATGAAAAATGAAGAATTAATTAAAAATGTAAATATATAAAGATAAAATTATTAAAAAATAAGGGATGATAAGGTGTAATATAAACTATGGTTGTAAATCAACAAATGCCCGTCAACGGGTATATAAACAAGTAAATATATATAAGAACACATTATAATGATTTATATAGTCTGATCTCTTTAAGGAAATCTAAAACAAGACTAAAATCTACAGTATCAAATAACTCTTTCATAGTATTAACATTGTAGTACCTTTGACGCATAGGATCAAAGTCTACACATTCCAGCAATATGTGTTTGACCGTTAACGGTGCAAAGCAGGGTATACATTCTGGTAATTGCTCACCTTGTTATAAATATGAATGAGTATAACGTGTATGCCCTATTCTGCACCGGGCTAGGACAACTTCCTCTCGACGAATGGGTCTAGTAGAAGAACGCCATTCTCCGAGTAACGGTTTAATTGAATGGTGTTTATTGTTAACTGACAAATCCCAAGCGGTTTGCCAAGAGTTACGAAAATATGTGTTAATACAACTTTTAAAATCAGTATAAGGTAATTTGGTATTAGATATATGTAAATCTAATGCTGCCTTAGCAGCACTATCAGCTCTATCATTACCACGTATTCCTACATGGCTTGGAAGCCAGCAGAAAATAATAATATTATCAATTATAAGAGAATTGTACTTTTCTAAAAGTTGAAGCACAAATGGGTTATCATGTTTCATATTATCCAGTGCTTGAAGAGATGAAAGGGAATCAGAAAAGATTACAAAATGGTTATCATCAGATTCCTGAATATAATTTAAGGCAAGTTCAATTGCCTCAGAAGCGTGCCGGGTGACCGAGGCTATTATTATTTCAGTGGCGGATTCAACGGGGGCGTACCATTTTATTTAATTATATAGTCTTTATAGATAAACTTCTTTGCTGTATTTCTGAATAAATGGATATTGTTCAATATGCTTAGTTTTTAAAAAGTCTACTTTATGTTTTATTTTAGAAAACCCAGAGGCTCTTATAAATGCGATCTGGCTGAACAATTCCATCCATTTTGGTCTGCGTGGTAGTCAAGAACACCCAGCGGCGTAGCGTGGCATACTCCATTACGCCATGGCGCAACATGGAAATTGAAAAGTCAAAAAATAATAAAGTCTTAAAAGTTGAAATCTGCAATAAAACTGAAGGAGGTGAGGGGGAAAGGTTTTCAACTAGCATTTTCAAATATGAAAATGAAGATCAGTTTTTTAAAATCTAAAAATATTTGCTGTATTTTGTTGCCGCGTTAATAAATTTGGTTAGTATACCGCGTGTATTTATTTTAAAATGTATACTCTTTATCGTTGAGGTATATTGCGATCCGAATGATTTGTTTACAAAGCGCGAATATTTGAAATGGCATCGAGTTCAGCTTTAAGTCATGAACCTCCATATCCAGATATGTTTTCGGGCGGAACCCTCCCCCACCCCACCGCCCCCAGAGGGTTACAGAAGATAACACCAGATTGAAGTTGTTAAACTCAAAGTGGGACGAAGTACAACATTAGCCCTTCCCAGTTAGGTATCTACAATATAGCATGAACTTGAAGAAGTTCAAAACAATTGTTTAGTCTCAGCACAATTTCAATAGGCCTATTGTATATCTAATCATTTCGATTTTATTGAATCAAAATATCAAATGCTAATCTATCATAGTTGCTGTATAATCGTAAGCAAACATTTTGGAAAAGTTTGTCACGTCAATTTTTTTTATGTATACTGCACAAAAAATAAAATGCGCCGCACTTTTTTCTTAAAAAGGTACATTGGCGGTAGATGTCGAAAGCTAGGCTGGGAATGGTTAGACAATAATTCATGGTTGAGGTATTCTGTGTCAGTGGATGGTGCATACTTCGCCCCGTGTTTCCTGTTTGTCGGAAATGACAGCAAGGCTAAGGTGCTCGTATCGACCCCTCTAACGGACTGGAGCAATGTATCAAAGCAGATCGGTAAGTTTAATATAGATATAGGGCTTAAAATATATATGTTATATGTACACGTTATTCTAAATTGTTCCAATGATGTAACTATATGCACTGGCTGCAGAAATCATCTTCGTAACATGGGCCTATTTAGTTTCTTAACCCAGACATGAAACGTAGAAATTTTCCATGAAAAAGTCGATAACCTATTTGCCAAAACTTTCCGGCATATATCTCATACGAGTAGTAGTTTTACTCGAAACCAACATCCATGAACAGCATGAAACATATATTATCTAATAGTATACGTTTTCGTGTTACAGTTTGTTGAATTTTACTTTAATAAAAAAAACAACTTCATCCTGCACAATCAGACGTTTCCCGGAATCTCTAATATCATTTGGTACAATACCTTCATGGAGCTTAGATCTATAGCCGTATTTATTTGAAACTGAATCAAAAACAAACTCTGCCATGCTGTTCGATGCAATGGTTAATTTATTTCGTCCAAGTGGTTAAATTTCAGTTCACAATAGTTGCATAGGTATTTTGGGCTTATGTGATACATCAGCTACTGTTTCGGGGACTCGCGTTTCCAGTACATTTAACAGGCGTATTCACTTTATTAGCCTTAAATATATAATCCTTTATTATTACAATATCGTCCTGCACTGTAATGAGTGGAATTACTCCTTCGTGGATTTTAGTTCTATGATATAATAGCATTGTATCCCGGAACTTTCATTCAATGTTAACTCTCTATATCTCAATTCATCGGGTGTATGACGATGCAATGAGTTACGACTTCAGTTAACATGGTTAATAGGCTGAAGTTTAACTTGCAGAAGTAACACTTGTATTTTCCATCTCTGTTCAACCTAAAAATATAAAAATACACGTTTTCGACAGCTTCATATCTCATTAAACCAGCAGCAGGGTGCCTGTAACTAACAATTTAGCCACAATCGTACTTGTCAACTCAATAATTTAGCCGCAATCGTACTTGTCAGCTCTAACAATTTGGCCGCAGTCGTACTTATCAACTCTTTTTGAAAGTAGCATTCGTACTTATCAATGGCCGCTGTAGCCCTTATTAATTTTACCATACCCCCACTCAGAAAGTACGCGATATAGGACTCATACATCTTTAAACATAGCAAAATAAAGCTGAATTGGGTAGCGTAATGATTAATTAATATGCAAATGGCCTCTTTTCGCGAGCAGAGCGCCAGAAATATCCTCAGATCATAAAAATATGGACGAATAACGAATATTTTTTCTAATCCCAAAGTCAAAATCCACATAACTTGGTCAAGCATGGTGATAGCGCAACAAAAATATCGCCAAAGTGAGGTCACAGGTTCGTATCATAAAACTGGTTCAAAGTTTGGACTCTTTCGGAACTTTATATATTATTAAATATTTAAAATATAACCTACCGGTGTTTCGTCCTCACGATACGTGCGCCGCTGTTAACCTTATCGAGCCGCTGTAGTTTTACTTGAGTAAAGGGGGTGGTATAGGCCTACCAAAGGGTTACCTACCGATTAAAACTATTAGATAACCCCTTTATCAGGGATACTGATCGGTCAGGTCAGGAAGGTCACTATAGCTAGGATTGCTCATTACGTGGTGCATTTAGCCATGTATCTTCTTTTGAGTTCCAATACCTGTGATTATATTTGATATTTGCAAGAAATCATAACAAATCTCGTCGATGGAGGCTTCTGATAGGTTCGTCAGCATCCTAGAGGGGAAGTCCAAGGACATCGCGTGTTCACTGTCGTCAGCGTATAACAGTAAAGTCGAAAAGAACAGAAAAATCCTCATTTCGATTGTGGAGGCGATTGTATTTTGTGGAAAACAGAACATTGCTTTACGTGGGCACGAGGACCAGCACAGCAACTTCCAAGCACTCCTTCATTTCCAGGTTGTTAAAAGTTGCTTTAGAAAAATATGCATATTATCCAGTTCACATATCTTTCTTATATGACCTGTTCAATTCCTATAATATAGTAGTATCATACTTTACTGCACCGAAATGGATATTACACTGCATGGATTCAATATTTAAACCTCGTAAAAATACATCTAGATCACAATAGTCATATTAATGAACAGTAAATGCTAAATGTTGCTAGTTTTAGTACACAGTAGGCCTATTTTAGAAAATAAATTCAATACACATGCATATCTTATTGGTATGCACTAGTCTACAGTTTAATTGGTAATGGACTGGTGAAAATCTTACTATACTTATTTTACGACAAGTGGTCCGTGTCGGATTAAACATTGAACAAATTTGCTTTATGTTTATTTCCGCGATTTTACTTTTATAAGCTAAAAGTGCAGTCACCCACGAGCGAAATTGTTGTGAATCAGTATAGCAACACGTACATGATATGATACACATGACCGCTTGCTCACAGTGGCCGCTATTTAGTGAGCAGGTTCAACTGATCTGCCTATTGTTCATTTACCGCTATTCTTTTCAACTGATCATTTGAACCCGAATCCTGCTTACTAAATAACGGCCAATTTAGTCTATACAAATGATATAAATCGTTAAATTGATTTACAGGCAAAACACGGCGAACTGTTAAGAGATCACCTAAAACACACCGATCCGTGTACTAAGTACACCTCCCCAGACATCCAAAATGCGTTGATAACGATCTGTGGGGACATGCTGGTTAAGGGGATAGTGAACGCCTCCAACCAAGCAAGCTGCTTTGGTTTTATCGCAGACGAAGCAACGGACGCTGGGACTATGGAGCAGATGGCTCTATGTGTAAGAATCAATAATTAAATCAAACCATTATTAGCATAGTTTATTTAGTTTATTTTCTCTACATATTGAACAAAGCCAGTAATAATAATAATAGCGTGAGTGTATCTGTTTATAGTACAGAGAGTACATAGATTGGCACTACCTAAAATGAGGGGACAGGGCTATGATGGGGAAGCCAACATGAGTGGAGTGTACGTAACAAAAGTTGAACTTGACACACTTCCATTGTCATTCGGGGCGTCCGTGTCCGAGTGGTTATAGACTCTGACTTGCAATCACTTGCCCCTCACCGCTGTAGGTTCGATCCCTCAGGGGCCTAGGAATCTTTATGTGAGGAAGCTATCCAGCTGGCTTCCGGAACGTCGGTTGTTCTACCCAGGTGACCGCCCCAGCACGAAAATTGCCCGGAGGGGCACCTGGGGTCTTCCTCCACCAGTGGAAGCTGGAAAGTCGCCATATGACCTTAGCTGTTGGTGCGACTATAAAATCCAATTCAATTCAATTCCATTGTCATTCTTGTAGTAATTCAAACTTTATATCGGTATTAATTATTTAATTAGTTGATGGCTCACCAAATGGTCGTCACTCTTCAGTAGCAAGCGCCGACTATGAAGGGAATGTAACCGGATTCCAACTCCCAGGTGCGAGGCGGGAGCCTTGTCCATTTGGTATACGTGCATTTTGTATGTCTGTACACTTTGTCATGTTTAAACACTTAATCCATTATTGATAATGTATTACTATAAAAGGTATAGTCATTTTATTTACCATTAATTTCCGCGATTTTATTTTTATCTTATATTACAGTATAGACATGTGTGTATGTGTGCATGTGTGTACAGGGTAGACCATCGACTCATTTTTATAGACACGATGTAATAATATATCTTTTATTACTCATATTTATAAAATTGCAGATTCCGGGGTTTGCAGGCTCGTGTGAAGGCACAGATACCTGGGGCTGTGTATACGCACTGCAAGGCACATTGTTTGAATCTAGCCATCGTTCATGCTTCCAAAGAAGCATACGCCCGCAACATGATGGACATGGTCGAAACTATTGCATTTGCATTGAATTATTCAGCGAAAAGATTGTTGTGCTTCGAGAGAACATCGACTACGGCTCAATAGTATATGGATCGACTCGCAAGTCGTACTTGCAGATGCTCGACCCTATACATAATCAAGGATTACGACTCGCCTTAGGTGCCTTTCGTACATCACCAGCCGAAAGTCTATATGTTGAAGCCAATGAACCATCACTGTCTCATAGACGAGACAAATTAGCTCTTCAATACGCCATAAAATTAAAGTCTAACCCTTCAAACCCAACTTCCGATAATGTTTTTAATCCTAGTTGTGAACCTCTTTTTGATCGAAAACCGAAGGCCATTCGACCATTTGGTCTTCGTATTAAACCAAAATTAAGAGACACTGAAATCGACCTAAATTTGATTGCCAAGTACAAAGTACCACAAATTCCACCGTGGACTTTGGAAACTCCCAACAAATATTTTTGATCTTTGTAATAATAACAAATCCAGTACAGACCCTACTGTCTTTCAAAGCAATTTAATGAAATTATATCGAAATACAGTGATTTTCAACATATCTACACAGATGGCTCTAAAGATGGAGATAAGGTAGCTGCAGCAGCTGTTCACAAACACAGCATAAAGAGCCGCCTGCCTGACAAGGCCTCTATCTTTTCAGCTGAACTTAAGGCAATTGAACTTGCCTTAAATTATATTCAGGAATCTGATGATGACCATTTTGTAATCTTTTCTGATTCCCTTTCATCTCTTCAAGCACTGGGTAATATGAAAGATGATAACCCAGTTGTGCTTCAACTTTTAGAAAAGTACAATTCTCTTATAATTGATAATGTTATTATTTTCTGCTGGCTTCCAAGCCATGTAGGAATACGTGGTAATGATAGAGCTGATAGTGCTGCTAAGACAGCATTATATTTACATATATCTTATACCAAATTACCTTATACTGATTTTAAAAGTTGTATTAACACATATATTCGTAGCTCTTGGCAAACCGCTTGGGATTTGTCAGTTAACAATAAACTCCATTCAATTAAACCATTACTCGGAGAATGGCGTTCTTCTAGTAGACCCGTTCGTCGAGAGGAAGTTATCCTAGCCCGGTGCAGGCTAGGGCATACACGTTATACTCATTCATATTTATTACAAGGTGAGCAATTACCAGAATGTATACCCTGCTTTGCACCGTTAACGGTCAAACACATCTTATTGGAATGTGTAGACTTTGATCCTATGCGTCAAAGGTACTACAATGTTAATACTATGAAAGAGTTATTTGATACTGTAGATTTTAGTCTTGTTTTAGATTTCCTAAAAGAGATCAGACTATATAAATCATTATAATGTGTTCTTTTATATATTTACTTGTTTATATACCCGTTGACGGGCATTTGTTGATTTACATTACATAGTTTATATTACACCTTATCATCCCTTATTTTTTTAATAGTTTATCGTTATATATTTACACTTATTTTTAAATAATACTTCATTTTTCATCAATTTTTGCGCACAATATGACCTATTTATGTGTCGACGTGCCGTAAAACAACATTCATTCATTCATTCGAGAGAACATCGGCCCAGTGGATATAGTGGAAATGAATCGGCCACAAAACTGCAGTCGTTATGTGAGACTCGTTGGGCAGCACGCGCAGACGCTCTTTTCACCTTCCTCTCGTCCTTCACCGCTGTCGAATCATCCCTTCACCAGCTGGCCACAGAACATGGCGACACGAAGGCAGCCTCTTACCACAAGGCGATACTCACATTCGAGTTTATCATAAGTCTGATTGCAGTAGAGCATGTTCTTTCAGCGGTCGCGCCTCTATCAAAAATGCTACAGAAGAAAACATGCGACCTTGTAGTCGCCGTTACTGAAACGCGGGCTGTAGTAGCACTGTTAGAGGCCGAAAGGGGCGACGCCGAGGTGTGGAATGTCTTGTTTGACAAGGCAGTCAACCTAGCCAACCAGGTCGGTGTTGAACCTAGTATTCCACGACACGCTGGACTTCAAAGAAACCGACCTAATGTACCAGCGGTGACTCTGTCCGATTTATGTATTTGACCTTCGTGGATCACCTCATCTCAGATATACAGATTCGACTATTGCAGGGTGAAGCCAGGTACAATGTACAGTACCTTATACCGACACAGGTGGATAATTTAACTGCAGAGATCATCGGCAATATTCATGAAACCTTTCTGCCAGATATTGAACCCGACCTAGACCTGTTTGTTCGTGAAGTAAAGAGGTGGCAAGCCAGATGGTCCGCAGTCCGACAGCCTATACCAGATACCCTCGAAAAGGCTGTGGAACTATCCAGCCCAGTCCTTTACCCGAACGTGCGGATGTGTCTGGAGGTATTACTGGCAATGCCAGTCAGCACCACCACGGCTAAACGTTCATTCAGCACCATGCGCCGCGTCAAGACATATCTAAGGAACACCATGACGACGGAGAAGATGTCGGGCCTAAACATACATAGGGAAAGAGAAATTTATGTGGAAGAGGTGGTAGACATCTTCGCGCGTAGAAAAGAAAGGCGTCTCGCGCTATTGTTTCGTGTGTTATCGCATTTATGTATTTATGTAAAGTTAAGTGTTTGTTGATTACAGTGTCACTCCCATTAAAAATGTCTGCCAGATTTGGCTCATGGTGATGAATGAATGAATGAATGTTGTTTTACGGCACGTCGACACATAAATAGGTCATATTGTGCGCAAAAACTGACAAAATATGAATAAATGAAGGATTAATTAAAAATTAATGTGAATATATCAGGATAAAACTATTAAAAAATAAGGGATGATATGGTAGTAATATAAACTATATATGTAAATCAACGAGTGCCCGAAAACGGGTATATAAAAAAGTAATTATATACAAGAACATATTATACTGATTTATAAAGTCTGATTTCCTTAAGGAAATCTAAAACTAGACTAAAATCTATAGTATTAAATAACTCGGTCATAGTATTAACATTGTAGTACCTTTGACGCATAGGATCAAAGTCTACACATTCCAGCAATATGTGTTTGACCGTTAACGGTGCAAAGCAGGGTATACATTCTGGTAATGGCTCACCTTGTAATAAATATGAATGAGTACAACGTGTATGCCCTATCCTGCACCGGGCTAGGATAACTTCCTCTCGACGAATGGGTCTAGTAGAAGAACGCCATTCTCCGAATAACGGTTTAATTGAATGGAGTTTATTGTTAACTGACAAATCCCAAGTGGCTTGCCAAGAGTTACGAATATAAGTGTTGATACAGCTTTTAAAATCGGTATAATGTAATTTGGTATTAGATATATGTAAATCTAATGCTCTCTTGGCAGCACTATCAGCTCTATCATTACCACGTATTCCTACATGGCTTGGAAGCCAGCAGAAAATAATAACATTATCAATTATAAGAGAAATGTACTTTTCTAAAAGTTGAAGCACAACTGGGTTATCATGTTTCATATTACCCAGTGCTTGAAGAGACGAAAGGGAATCAGAAAAGATTACAAAATGGCCATCATCAGATTCCTGAATATAATTTAAGGCAAGTTCAATTGCCCCAAGTTCAGCTGAAAAGATAGAGGCCCTGTCAGGCAGGCGGCCCTTTATGCCGTGTTTGTGAACAGCTGCTGCAGCTACCTTATCCCCATCTTTAGAGCCATCTGTGTAGATATGTTGAAAGTCACTGTATTTCGATATAATTTCACTAAATCCGCTCTGAAAGACAGAAGGGTCTGTACTGGATTTGTCACCACCACAAAGATCAAAAATAATTGTTGGAGTTTCCAAAGTCCACGGTGGAACCTGTGGTACTTTGTACTTGGCAATCAAATTTAGGTTGATTTCGGTGTCTCTTAATTTTGGTTTAATCCGAAGACCGAATGGCCTTCGGTTTTCGATCAAAAAGAGGTTCACAACTAGGATTAAAAACATTATCGAAAGTTGGGTTTGAAGGGTTAGACTTTAATTTAATGGCGTATTGAAGAGCTAATTTGTCTCGTCTATGAGACAATGATGGTTCATTGGCTTCAACATATAGGCTTTCGGCTGGTGATGTAAGAAAGGCACCTAAGGCGAGTCGTAATCCTTGATTATGTATAGGGTCGAGCATCTGCAAGTACGACTTGCGAGTCGATCAATATACTATTGAGCCGTAGTCCAGCTTGGATTTGATAAGAGATCTGGAAAGTCGCAAGAGGACTTTTCGATCTGCTCCCCAATTAGTGTTTGCAACAACTTTAAGTAAGTTAAGAGCTTTAAGGCATTTGGCCTTCAAGTATTTATATATAAACGTTAATTTACGGTCGAAAATAAGACCAAGGAATTTTGTCTCATCCACTACTGGTATTGGTGACCCATCCAGTGTTAGATGAGGGTCTTCATGATGTTTACGAAGTTGACAAAAGTGCATACAATTAGTTTTAGATTTAGAAAATTTAAAACCATTTTCATCAGACAAGGTCTGAAGTTTATTGAGACATTGTTGTCTCTCGATAGTATTCATGTTTTTTGCACGATAACATATAACAAAGTCGTCAACATATAGCGAACAATCCACACCTGGATTGATGCATTTTACTATACTGTTAAACTTTATATTAAAAAGTGTGACAGATAGTATGCTGCCCTGTGGAACACCCATCTCCTGTTCATGAATATCAGAGAGGGTTGAACCCATTCGGACACGAAACTGTCTATCATCTAAGAATTTTTCTATAAAAATGGGTAATTGGCCTCTAAGACCAATGTCATGTAGATCATTCATAATACCGTACTTCCATGCAGTATCATAAGCTTTCTCCAAGTCAAAAAATATAGCGACTAAATGTTCTTTTTTTATGAAAGCTTCCCTAATAAACGATTCAAATCGTATGAGATCATTCGTTCCATGGTTTTACATATACAACTCGTTAAAGCGATTGGGCGATAATTTATTGGGTCCGTATGATCCTTTCCAGGTTTGGGACTGGAATAACGATTGCTTCCCGCCACCCAAACCTTATTAAATATATCAAGAAGGGTAGAGAGACAGGATTCAGGTAAATGTTTTAGTAATTGATAATGGATATCATCAGGACCAGCTGATGTATCATGAGCCTTTTTAAGGGACTCTCGAAGTTATTTGAGAGTGAATAGTTTATTGTATTTTTCCAAGTTTTTCGACTTGAAGTTCAGCTTCTTCTGTTCTTTTTGTTTCTTATTTTTCAGAAAATTTGGTTGACAATTTTCAGAAGAAGAATTTTTTGAAAAAGTTTCTGCCAAAGTGTTTGTAATATCTTTGACAGATGTTATATATCCATTATCTGTTTTAAGATGATTTACAGAACTAGAATTACCTTTACCACTTATTTTCCGGACCATGTCCCATGTCTTCTTAAGAGATGAGCGAGAATTCAGCCTAGAGACGTAAGATCTCCAGGATTTCCTCTTGCTATCCTTAATAGTACGACGGGCTTTCGCACGAAAAACTCTAAAGTTATCTAAATTTGTTTGAGTTGGCCGCAAGTTAAAATTATTTAATGCAGCTTTACGATCGCTGACTGCCTTTTTGCAGTCATCGTCGTACCATGGTTTATGTGGGCGTTTAGGATTTGCCGAGGTTTTTGGAATGGTTTGATCAGCTATATCGTGAAGAGTTTTGGTAAAAAGAGCAGTTGTGTCTTCGACATCCTCGAAAACGGAAGGCTTTAATTGTTCCTCGCAAAGAGATTGAAACGTAGTCCAATCAGCTTTGCGAAGTTTCCATCGTTGCATGTTTTCGAGAAGATGACATTGTCTTCCCTATTGCTATCCACTACTACGGCGTCTGACAGGGAGGCTTTCGCTAACTATTATTTAACTGACTGGCGGCTTAGATCAGACTCTTAAAGGCATTTGCTGTAGTTTTCCATGCGCATCTTTTTTGGACGACTTCGCTTCTAAAACTATTGGATGGATTTTCCGAAAAATGTACTGGAATGTTGCTTTTGATGTCTAGTTCTATTTCTTGACTTTTTTTTTTGGCTTTTTTTTTTATTTGATTTTTTTTTTATTTGTCTTTATTTAAATAAAGGCCTATTATTAGATACATAAAATAGGAAAATTACAGCATTTTGTAAAAATTCCAACAAAATAAAAAAAAATAAGCATAATGGTACGGTTCCAAAAAACAATATTAAATCTCAATATGCATGGTGACCTATTAATGTAATTGAATATATTGTCTAAATATATGTTCAAATAAGTACCTAGGAAGTTTGAACAAATTCTGTTATTAGGAACATAAAAAAAGAGGAAAATATACCATTTCTATATAATTTCATACAAAACTTGGCCTTTTAGAATAGGGGTATGGTTTCAAATTCTTTTTCTAAACAAGCATGGGGACCTATCATTTTTATTCACATTTTGTTTATATATATATGTTAAATTATGTGCTTAGAAAGTTTTAAAAAAATCTATTATTGGGAACATACAAAAAAATAAGGAAATTTTATCATTATGGGCTAATTTGAGCATAAATTGTGGTAATGGTCTCAACAGATTTTGTACAAAAATATAGGTTTTATATAAAGATGAGCTTTAAATGTTATTGTAATTAAATGTTCTTTACTTTAATACAATTTTAGCAGAATTGTGACCAATGAATAAATGATTAGACTTCAAAAATATCTTATTTAGCTATTTTATGGACTTGTTCAACTTTTTGGACAGATTGACAGGACGGTGGCATTACAAATTATTTTTTAAAATTTTAACAAGCATGGTGACCTACCATTATTTTTGCCTTTTCTGTCTATATATATAACAGACTTACTGTACAAAAAGTTTAAAGAAAATCTGTTATGCAGAAAAAACTATAGAAAATGTCTTTAAGTGATGTTAAAACTATACTTCAATAGTAGGCTATACAAGACACTTGTCTAAATTTGTTCACCACAAGTTAGTAAAAATGCAAGCTCTACGGTGAGTATGTAGACGTTCGCATTTGAATATTATCGCATAATAAGGCCACAAAAAAACAATTACCTGGTTCTCAGGCCCGCCCGCATGTCGTTTTTGGGTGCCGCATTGCCGATTTTGTCTCAAAAGTAATAAAATCGGAAATGCGGCACCAAATTTCGAGAAAAAAAGTTCCGCATCCAAGTTCGATCCGGTTTTTTACATGCAACTACTTCGAGGGAATTCCCCTCATGGGTAGACTGGTGACCGTACGACTACTCGCTCCGCTGTCTTGCATAACGAGCTTTTGGCTAGGTAGTTTGTACCAGCCTAGGACGGAAATAAGACGTGTCAAGACTCAAAAACGCTTGTTATAGGGAATACGCATGTATGGGAGATTGTCCAAGCGCCTAAATGACGTTGTCCTGTGACATTCCTGAAGGGCATTTCGACAGTGACGCTGTTTCGTCAGCCATGGCGCTTGTTTCTGTCCAAATTCGCCATGGATCAAGCGTGCTGTTGCCTTGGAACATCATTGGCGATTTTAGTGAGGGATGTACAATGGCAGAACATTATGGAGCTTTGAAGAGCGGAACTTTGAATTTAAGTACGTGGACCTTTCCTGAGAAATTTATTGACTACAGTCTGTCGGCTACATTCGGCAAAAACAAATACGAGTCTTTTGGCAAAGTTATGATCAGCATGAAAGTTGCCGAAACTATGTCACTGTTTTGACATTATATCAGATTTGAATTATCGAAACCCGGAGATGATACATGTACTTAAAGTTCAACATCGAGTGGCTCGACTGATAGTGATAGTTCTGTCTTCAAACAGCCCCTGCAATCTGACATGCATACTGAAAAACAAAATGCCTTCACCATGTTATTCTCGGCCGCAAGGAAGCTTTCATTACTCGAACCCTATGCAGAGGACGGCAAAGTTATGAACAATAAAAGGATAGTTTTTAATAAATTTATCCAGCTATTGGACAGGGCTGGCCTGGGTTTCACCCCTGTCAATTTGGACAGGGGCGAAATTTCGTCAATGCTATTACAAACTGCCTCTGGGCAATTGACCCACATATGTGCTCACTGAAAGACGGGCATTTCCTGTCTTGTTATTTGAACATTTGTTTGGGTACGATGTACCAGAAGGTCACAAGCATAAGAAGTGCGTAATTGATCCGGCAACAATACTTGCACATGCGGACGGTCTTAATTACTACCTGGAGCAGCCATGGATGGATGGCCCCATGTGGCTACCTATCAAGACGGCAGTGACAGAGTTGTCAGAGAGTCTTCATCGATATCATGATTATCTCCAGGGTGCACAGGACAGGATGCACGGTAATAAAGCCAGAATGTTCCCGGTGAGGAATTGGGACGATAGTCAGAGTCTCGAGGTTATATTTCCGAGGTATATTGTCCAACCAGGTGTTGCATCGAGATACAAGGCATTGGGAGATCATCTTGCCAAAACAGGAGAATGTGTACCCATCTGTGTTGACGAATACGTGCCACAATGCACTAGACAGCGACGGTACTACTTGGACAACATGAAACAGGTAATTCCATACAAATGCATGCATTTGAAGTTCTCTTCTGGAAACAATTTGGGGTCTCATAACTTCATTTGGCGAATACCTTCCTATACTCCAGAGAGTGAACTCTCCAGCAAAAATATTGAAGTTGTACTGTCTCTCAACAAAGAACTGCCCTCCTACCATACCAGAGCCATGCGTCGAACATTCATGCAGAAGGCCTCTCTGATATGCAACATTAAAGCCAGAGATGCTCGGTACATTTACAAGCACCTGGCTGGAGATTCAGCGGTCGCAGAAGCAACTGATGAAAAAGAAGTGGATGCAAGAGTTCAGCAGGCATTCGACATGCAAGATCCCGATATTATCACTGATTTGAGACAACATAATCAAGGCCAACCTTCAAAATATGAAGAGTTTTTCAACAAAGCAAAGCAGTATCTAGAAAATGTTGTTGAAACCGCTGTTGATGATAGGCGCCATGATAAGTTCACTCACCTTGCTCAGGCGATATCCGTACCCGACCTTCTTCAGCAAGTGAATGATTCCTGTGCACCAGACACGCCGATACCATCAGAACAATGGCTTCGTCTGCAGTTTGCACCCAAGAATTCATCTTCATACTCCTCATTGCAATACACAGGGAAGCTCAGGGTGAAATTTCAAGTACAAAGTAGTCAACTACGGAAAGAACATGTGGATTGTCATTATGCTTCAGCCATATTCAGATATCTTAAAAAATTGGCTGTGACATTTCGTGACTATGCAATAATGACATTCATGGATGACAAACACCACTGTAAAGTGGGAGTGCCGGGCCACCCTGTTGCTGCCGTAGACCGTGGAAAACGCGTCATTGTCTCGGAAAAGACAAAGTGTTTGCTGTGTCAGATCACGATTTCACTAAATTCAGTGTTGTGGCAAGCGTTACGATGCTGGTTGATATTCCAGAATCTGTGGATGAAGGATCTTTTTACCGAGGTCAAATATATGTAGGTGTGAAAGATCTTGTTCTTGAACCATCCTCGCCATTGCGCCATATAGCGGAACTGAAGCAAATATTGATAGATGAAGGACTACTTAAATCTGGCACTACAGGCAGTAGGTCTGATGAGAGGACAGGCATTGGAGGAGTGTGAAAGAAAACTCGCTTCAGCAAGTGGAATAGGCAAACTTCGAGAGCTAGCAAGACGTGATCCAGTGATGAAGAAGGAGATGATCGACTCCCTTGAACCGGTGAAGGTATATTATAGATTGATATATGTACATGATTGTACACTATAGAAATAGAAACCCTGTTTTTTATAAAACTGTACACTACACAGATTGACAACTGTGTTGATATAAATTATTTATATCATTTTCCTTTATTAAATATAATAAATAGAGAATAATCAACAGTCTCAGTGTGATACGCAAAATATGTCACGAGAACACATTGTAATTCGGTTAAGAAACTCGTTCTTCGAACTCGTTTTTTCACGTGTTCGAGTGACATATTTTTCGTGTAACACTGATACTGTTGATTATTCTATTTATTATATATCTATCAGTAATTTTTTAAGGATATTTAATTTAAAATACCCCCACCACCCTACCCCCACCTCGCGACCCACACGCAAGGTGCCCTCGCGTATGAATACATTTCGCAGATTTTGAAATGAGCCGTTAAAATTTGCGTGATCGACAGTGTCAGCACAAGAAGTGCATGTATTTGCGATGATTGTTGGATTTAATAGTTTAGTGTTTTGTAGTGTGGTTGACAACACATTCCATATTCAGAATCAGAGTTAAAATATATTACGTGTGCTGGAAATATTATGCTGCAACATCTACTGGGTACATACAATTGACACCATTTTGTGTAAATTGTGACAATTAGGCTACACTCCAGCACTGGGAGTCTGGGTCAGCGTGCACAAATTATACACAATTTCAAACAGGAATAAACAGTAAAATAAATACATAAGGGGTAAACGAACAAGTTTTAATAGAATATTCAATATTTAGAGTGATATTCCTCGTGAGAAATCAAAACTAATGATTAATTATGGATCTAGGACTAGCATCGACAAAATCAGGTTAACAAGAACACGCAGCCGCTTACAAGTCACTTCACACGTCGTCATCAGTGCTTACTTACACACGTCTATAGGTCTATATGTGTAATAGAATATTCAGTATGTTATACAAGTGATTTCATCGACAGGGATCAGGAATAGTGGATTTACTAGTCAACAAGAAAGTGTAACACGCTGCAGCTTACACATTGGCTGCTTAGCCTTTACACACGTGTGTACAGTACAGTACATGTCACTCACTATCCGAGTCAGACCACAGAGGTAAGATTCGTTTCTGTTTTTTGGCGATGGTTCTTCGCAACGAGTTTCATCCTTGTTTGAATAGAAGTTGAATGTTCCCCCATTTATCACAGTTGATCCATGAAAAATGGATTGCATATCTGATTTCGATGTGCTAGCCTGTTGACTGTATGTATAATTTCTGAGCGGAGCCGGAGAGTTCGGTAGGCTTACCAGGTTAAGTTGATACTATGGATTGGCAGTCTTTGATGGCATTATCATGTTTGATGCGGGATTGGGTTCCGTGCATGTAGATGTATTATACAATGCAGAAGTAATTTTTTTCTGTTTGGCTTGATTGAGTTTGCTGTATGTGTTGGCACTCCCGACATTCTTGTGCCCACTTATTTGTATCGCACAGTTTGCACCAATTCCCAAGTCGTTTCACTTTTGCATCAAGTGTTTACGGACGCTGTGATTGGTTATCTTTCGCGAGTCGTCGATCTCATCACAGTTCATGCGCATCGATTTTACCAACCCGTAAATATGGTTTATTCCCATTGGCACAGGTTTAAACCTGGCCGTGTCAGGTTTTGGGTTCCGCACATGATTTACCGAAAGAAGAATGCATCTTCCGGAGCATTCATTGTGATTGGGCGCTTTTCTTTGTACAATTTGTACGCCTTGACAAGACATCGATTTGGATTTTCCTTACTGTTCCAGGCCTTAGGTTTGAATTTCCGCGTATTTGATGGTTCTGGTTTTTGTCTGCCTCTCCTTGATATGTTGAATATACTCATCCCCATCTTCGTCGACACGGAGTTCAATGTCACCCCATTTCAGGGTCTTTTGTTCGCGTCCACCTCTTATTCCCATTACAAGTGAAAATGTTACATGGAGTAGATTTGTAACTTTGATGGCGTTTTCAGTGCCAAGTTGTCCGCATTTAAACATATTATCAATATCATTATCTGTCAGTTCATCAGACTCCTGAGGCTTGCAGCCATATCCTTGTGATTTCAGAAATGTTAGTTTCGCTTTTATGGCACTGTTTGTGTGGTTGAATTGTGGATTTTTACTTACGGCATGGGTATAACCTTTGTTGCGCAGGTATCCCTCAATGCTGGATAAAAAAACTCTAACTGTAGACGGTTCGTATTCCGTATTGTCAGGTTTTTAAAAGATGGCAACAAAATTTTCAATTAATATGTCCAAATCGCTTATTGGAAGGCTTTCTAATGCTCGAAACTCTCCTTGCTCATTGCAGAACCTCATTGCAGAACTGCCTGAATATGTTCATGTCATGCAGAGTTTTTCTTTTGGTGTTTTCCTTCTCCTGGTTCGAGATGAATTTCTGAATTTCAGTTGAATTTACAGTCCCAAAACGATTTCCTGTGGCTGGGATGATTCTTTGAGACGAGACTGGCTGGCCAACATTTGGCATTTCCACATACTCAGAACTTGAAAGAATCCAATTTAAATCCTCAATTTCAAAATTCGACAGATCAGAATCTGATGCCATAAACAACTTTTTTTTATTTCTTTTTTTGTTATATTTTAAGATTTAATTAATATTTATCAATAATTAAATGAATTTATAAAAAAATAAAATAATAATAATAAAATGACAAACAGGAAGTAGAAACAGGAACAGGAAGAACAGAACAGAAAGTGTGGAACCAGAAATACTCTTGCTTTTGAAAGAATGAACAAAAGGACAGTTTTGTAATCAAAGATCTTAAAAGCAAATCATTTTGTATTCTTATAATTTTATTAGTGTCTGATCTGTGATTTTTACTAGATCAGTTCTGATAAAGAACATAACATGAATTTGCAAAGTCATCACAATAGAGATCTTCACAGAAGAGCATTTCAATGACGAAGTTGATGGTAAAATGAAGAGGAATGTGGAATCTGTTCAGGAGAAAATTATTCAGACATATACTTGAAAGCAATAGCAATCTCCAGTACCATTAAATACAAAATTTGAAAAATGGTAAAAAAGTAGTCCCGGCACTGGACTGTCATTGAAGCTGTTTTAATACACTGAGACAATAGAAGTGAACACTGGACTGTCATTGAAGCTGTTTTAATACACTGAGACAAAAGAAGTGAACACTGGACTTTCATTGAAGCTGTTTTATTAAATATGTATATTAAATACACTGAGACAAAAGAGGTGAACACTGGACTGTCATTGAAGCTGTTTTAACAAAAGAGGTGAACACTGGACTGTCATTGAAGCTGTTTAATATGTATATTGAATAAATCTGTACTATTTCAGGTTTTTAAAAAATAACAAAATCGCCCTCATCTCTTTTGATCTGTGTAAAATTTTAAAAAAAATGCCTCCCTCCCTCATCTGTTTTCAGAAAAAGTGACCTGAGAACAAGGTAATTAATATTTTGTGGCCTAAGAGGTATAAAATAGCAAGTCTGGGTTTTGTTTCTGTAAGATGTCCAAACTTCAAATTACTTTCTGAACTTGGTTTATTTTTATTTTATTAAAGTTTAATAACAAGGAAATGCTTTACAGACACAAAATGCACATGTATGTCTATTCTTAACATTTTCTCCAAAGACGAACTATAGCCCGATTTTTTCACGGACAATTATATTAGTATATAAGTTTACAAACAAAGTTATCCGATTCAAGTGACAGTGTTAACTAATACTTTACGTTGCTGATCTTTCCCCTTCAAAACTTCAGGAGAATGCACCATTTGCGTTCTATTTTCCAAAATTACCAGTGAGGGTGTCACCCCCTCCCGCACCTACCCCCACTCGCCGCGAGGCAGCTCGGTTCAGCTACGCTGTTCATTTTGGAGTAACTGCAAAAACGGCCACGCTACGTCTCTGACACCTAACCATGCCGAAGATTTTTGCCCTACATGGTAGTTTGTCTTTATTTTATTAAAACAAATACACCCACAAACAACTAAAAGAAGAAATAAAAAGTATTCATATTTAACCATAAATACTTCAGTCAATGTTCCCTATATACATGGCTTGATAACATCTTATATCACAAATGCTTCAATCTATGTTTGCTATATACATGGCTTGATAAATGCTTCAGTCAATGTTCCCTATATACTTGGCTTGATAAATGGTCAATGTTCCCTATATACATGGCTTGATAAATGCTTCAGTCAATGTTCCCTATATACATGGCTTGATAAATGCTTCAGTCAATGTTCCCTATATACATGGCTTGATAAATGATTCAGTCAATGTTCCCTATATACATGGCTTGATAACATCTTATATCATAAATGCTTCAGTCAATGTTCCCTATATACATGGCTTGATAACATCTTATATCATAAATGCTTCAGTCAATGTTCCCTATATACATGGCTTGATATCATCTTATATCACAAATGCTTCAGTCAATGTTCCCTATATACATGGCTTGATAACATCTTATATAAATATAACGTTTTCTTTAGTCTGAACACATATAATAAACTAGCATTAATAGCTAAAACAAATAGTTAAATAAATAGATATTAACATGCAAAAAAATAAGTAAGTTCAGTTGTTATTATAGTTTTAATTATATTAATACAGGCGATCCATACTACCCCGTAAAGTTGTATAAAAGCTATTCAATTAAGCGGCCAGATGAAATGAATGTACCGGATGCCAAGTTTTATCTTTCTAAAAAAAAAAAACTTTGGAAAAGGAATGAACAGTTCAAGGTGGTTCATGAACGCGCCAATGGGAAAAAACACATTAGGTCAAATAGCCAAGAGAATGAGCGAAAGCGCTGGACTTTCTGGTAACCATACAAACCATTCAGGTCGGAAAACGTGCATTACAAAATTATTAGAGCCATAGAGGTGGTTCAACTTTCCGGTCATAAATACCTTATGAGTCTGAACCATTACAATACTGTAAATCTAAATAAACAGATGCATATGTCAACCGGTTTGCACAGAGTGGCAGCCGATGGAGATAAAAAAAGCCGGGGTGTCCAGACCAGCAGAAACGTTGGATAACGACGAAGTGAGTGACGAAGAGATGTTGGCTGCTTCTCAAGATATAGAAGATACTCTACAAACCATTGACCGTTTTGAAATTACCCAGAACCCTGATGGATCATTAAGTGAATGGGAAGAGAATACACCCTGAAAATATATTCACAAACTGTACATTCAATGATGCTGTTAATCTTACATTCAAGTAAAAATGGCTCGAAACATTTATGCTTTATTCTGGATTGAATTAAGCATCCTCCAATAATCTTTGAGGAAAATGAAGAAAAACCCCACAAACATTAGCTATTTCACTGGTTTGTTTCGTTGTCTGTATAAACTATATGTATTTGTGTTTATGTCATTGCATTCTCTAAAGTTAATGCTATGATATTTCTGTTTTAACGTAAAGGGTATGCAATTAAAAATATATATTAAACGGCATTTATTAAAGTTAATACTATAGTCATTTTGTGTTATCGTAAAAGGTATGCAATAAAAAACTCATTTAAACGGCAATGATGTGCCGAAACTGAATATTGACGCACCTAGTGAGGTATTGGCACGAGGGCTGAGATATTGGCACCCGGGTTAAAGCCCTCGTGCCAATATCTCACTAGGTGCGCCAATATCCAGTTTGGGCACACCATTGCCGTTTAATAACTTCTTAGTATTACACCAGGCAGTATTAATTTACACGTGCGACAATATGGACTACATATGTATTGATCCATCTTTAGTTGCGTTAAAATATGTTAAAGGGAATGTAGCGACACAGTCAAACCATCTTCATTATTGAGAGTTCTGAAATACTTGAATAAGAGTGAAAACATTATCAAAATCGGATAATAAACAAAGAAGATATGATCATTTGACGTTTCTGTTGAAACTGATATGGAAGCGGCCATTTTGAGAGCTATGACATCACGGTTCTAAATGACCATATATGGAATATTTATAAATATAAAAATTTACTGATTTATAGGGGAAAAATGATAGCAACTGTGTGAAAAATATGTAATACTTAATGGTAATAATGCTTAAAATGACCAGTAAAAAAAATCCTTCATTTGCAGTGATTTTCTTCCTTTTAAATGATATTTATTAATATTCCATATATGGTAATATGGAACTATGACATCATAGTTCTAAAAATGGCGGCTCCCATATTCGTTTTAGAACAACCTTTAAATGGTCATATCTTTTTTGTTTATCATCCGATTTTGATAATTTTTTCATCTCATCTTTTTCCAAGATTTTCAGAACTCTCACTGACAGAGCTTGTTTGGCTGTGTCGCTACATTCCCTTTAAGTTATTTTGCCTCATAATATATGGTAATTAGTATACTATTTTTTCAAGTAGCGTTGTAGTTCAGTGGATAAAGCACCGGACTTGAAATCAGAAGGTCGTGTGTTCGAGCCCCGAAAGAAGCTAACTTTTTTTGCTGTATAAGTTACTGTTACCTGAGTATAGGTACAATGTGTACTGGTCGATGTATATACAGTAAATGATTTCCTGCGTGTGTGTATTTCTAAGGATTATAGTCCCTCCACCTACGACAGGCTTTCTACCCGACGATTATAGGCACAATGTCTGGACTTTTATCTGTGTGTTGTTGTGTGATGTGATGATATGTCTACTTGAAGCAGCGAACTCAATGGTTTCTTTATAGTGCTGCCATACTTGAACACCACGCCGTAGTAGACATGATACCCCCACCCATCCAGTCACATTATTTTGACACTGGTCAATCAGTCGTAGCACTACCCATTATTTGCTCGTCAGGCAAGTGTTACAAGTGACTACTCCATTTTTAAAGTCTTTGGTATGACGCGGTCAGGGGACTCGAACCCACGACCTCCCGAATGCAAGGCAAACGCTATAACCACTACACCACAATGCTTCGGTAAATGACTTCCTGCGCTATATTTGCTCGCTTAAATACCCGATATCGTCATGAGTTGGTGAACTTGAAGTTACAAATAAAGACACGCATACAAAGAAGAAATCGATTGATATAGGGATATAGGGTTGTGATGATGAAAATAAATACGATTAACATAAATTTGGCATACCGATACAACATTCCGCGGTGGCCGAGAGGTTTGCATAGCTGCCACAAGTGCACATTTTTATTTCAATGCACGATATCAAGTGTTAGATTGCCGGCACAAGCTGGCGTGGCTCAGTGAATAGCGTTTTGGACTTGTACTTTAAAACATGTACGATAAGTTTAATTAAGAATATACTGTACATCACATTTTCTTGGTTGTTTGTTCAGTCTTAAGCTTAATCTCTCGATTGTTTTCATTAAATAACGTCCTTTAAATTAACTTAAGGTGTATAGTCCCTCCGCGAATTAAACCAATAGGGAACCGTCAATACAGTCTGGACGTTCTATGACAGTAATACCAAATAAGTAAGTGTATCATAATGTAAGTAAGTGTATCATTATTTGCTGCATTCTCCCTTTTCTCTGTACTGTTGGGTTTATTCTTTTAAATGCAACATTTTCTGCGGCGACTTGATGCCTTGCGGGGCGTCCGTGGCCGAGTGGTTAGAGTCTCTGACATGCAATCACTTGCCCCTCACCGCTGTAGGTTCGATCCCTCAGAGGCCTAGGAATCTTTATGTGGGGAAGCTATCCAGCTGGATTGCGGAACGTCGCTGGTTCTACCCAGATGCCCGCCCGTGCATGAAAATTGCCCGGAGGGGCACCTGGGGTCTTCCTCCACCAGTGGAAGCTGGAAAGTCGCCATATGACCTTAGCTGTTGGTGCGACTATAAAATCCAATTCAATTCAATTCAATTGATGCCTTGCATCAATTTGTCTTGTACTGATTTACTAAAGTAAAGCCGAGTACCAAACAATTAAAAAATATATTGTAATGTATTCCCCATTTAAGAATGAGACAGACGAGCTAAAATTAACGACGATCGCGGTCAGAAAACGTGCTTCTTCACATAAATGGCATAACTTTGTTTCAGTAAAAATAAAGAAAACAAATGCAACGCATTCTGCTTCTTTCACGCCCCTTCAACATGACAAAGGATATATTCGACCAACCTACGCCGCTCAGTACTTTCTCTGTTTCATTTGTCATCCGTTTTAGCACACACTATTATTAGTTATTAGGATTCTTGACAGGGGACATGGGCTCACATTCCTAGCCTGGAAATTATATTCACCCGAGCGGTTAGGCGAGGGGGAATACATATTTGTCATACTTCAAAGTTGTAAACATTTATTTAAGAAAAAAAAACAGTCAAACACACGATTTCATTTTTATTGCGCCAATTTCCCCGTAACGTGCCTCTAACTAGATGTTGTTTACTTTCGTGACGTCATCGCTTTAACGTCGTTAAATTCATTGTGTCCGCCAGGTTCGCTGCGCTTCTGACCTGTGTACTTCAGCGCGGGGCATGTCGGGACTACTTTCACAATGGCGGCGTTAGAAGGTTTTGTAATTTCGCGACCAGTGATTTTTCTATTTTTTCCTAAATTTACAAGGTAATTTGTTTCAAAATGGCATTTGCCTATAAACCAATACTTGCTACGCCTGTCAAGGGGTTAAAGTCATGTCTGGCATGTGATTAAAGTACGTCAGGACATGTAAGAAGCTTAAAAAATGTAGCCATGCGAATCATATTGACGGCATTTATAATGATTTACTGTCAGTTTTGAATGTACAATTGTCCAAGGATATACCAAACATTTTTATATGTGATACCTGCTTACGAATCGTTTAGAAGGTCGTCGAAATGAGAGCCGCTTTCAGAGGCATCTGCTAAACCCAGTGCCTATTTACTCCCACTGCTACATGTACAGGTATGCTCGCTCATCTATATACCGGTGTACATGTCATAAAATGGATCCAGTTGAAAGCGAAAATATAATGATTTAAAACTATGTGTGATAGGATGATAAAATAATTCAATATGAAATAGGTTAAACCTATTGGACGAGCACAGTTCATGTCTGTTTATGCAGTATGTGCAAGTCTACCTGTAAGTGTATGAATCGTGACATACCACCTCCACCCCAACACATTTCAATTCGTTCCCAGACAGATATGACGTGGACCGAACTTCGAAATGCTATCTAGTCATGATCCAGTCTGGATCGACAACGGCTGAATCACCCACCGTCATGAAAGCTAGACAAATGTGCAGCCGAATCGGGACTAATCGGTCGAACTATCATACAGTAAAAAGCAACATGATTTTTTGCTAGGATCAACTTCATGGGCAACATATCTGTAAAGTTCCATGAAAATCCATTAAGTAGTTTCAGAAGAGTAGTCGCTAAAATATAAGTTTACAGACAGACGAAGGGCGCCGCACCACGGCATAAGCAGAGATCAGTTGAGCTAAAAATCATTGAGTTTGACAGATAGTTATTTTATTCATTTACTGAATTGTGGCATTCATTGGATTCTAATTGATATTTTGGTTTGTTTGGATACAATTATAACATATTCACTCACCATGGCGAGCAGACAAATGGAATTGTCCTGCCCTGGATCATTACAGCTGGTATGGGATGTTGGAACCAGCATCTGTAATCCATCATATGAGCAAAGATGAATTGGGACTTTACGGCGCACCAACACAAGAAAGGTTATATGGCGCCAAACAGGGATGAACATACCAGGCTCATCCTCCATTTACATCTAGATAAAATATGGAAACTGGACCTAGAACCTTTGAGCAAAGATGAGATGTCACTACAGAATAACACTCTCCTCAAGAAGAGAAAGTGTCTTTATCCTATGTATATATTTAAATGGTTTTCTATGACTTGACATGTACATTTTTTCTGTCAGGCATTTAAAACCTGCATTGGATAATTACACAAACATCATTTACATGTGACTGCAACATTAACATATCATCTGGACTGCTGTGAAATGGATTTAGATAACGAGCAAAGACGATGTCAACTACAAAACAGCAGTATCACAGTGAAAAAAAAAGAAATATATATCCTTTTAGGCGGGGACTCAAGCCTGAAAAAAACAAAAAACGTAATCCCGGAAAGATATACTCCTGATTTTTTAAATATTAACAGATGGGGATCTTGTACATATGAAACCACTATATGGACTTCTGGCATACTTTGCATTTCGTAACAGCATCGCGATTTCTACGGTAACCCATTCGTACCAAGCCAATATATAAAAATCGCTGAACAAACATTCAAAGGAAAATAAAGAAATTTGCACACGTCCTTTTAGGCAAATACAGTTCCAGTATTTGAAACCTATATGTGTATGTGAAATATCAAACTACAGAATCAAGACCTGATTATGTTACACTTTACTAATTTTAACAAGAGTTATAGACCTTTTATGAATTTTGTTTTGTTCTGTGCCAGGGATAATGCGATTTTCTTGTGTTCACAATAACTGCAGTAAACGGTTTCCGATTTCCACTAAATGTTGTATGGTGTAAGGCCTTAAACCTACAAGGCCTTTGACAAGTTCAATACTGCGTAAAACTGACACTTGCTTTAAAGAGTTATTACCCTTGGTTATTGAAAGAATAGGCACATTTTAGCTGGAGTACACATATAACTTTAGTAAACGGATTCCGATCTTCACATTATTTAGTGTGAGACTTTATATGAATTTGAACTTTGACAAGATGACAATGAGCAGAATTGACACCTGCCTTACTGAGTTACTGCCCTTGATTATTGCGAAAATGCAAAATTCAGCTTTCGTTCACAATACATTAAATAAATTGGTTTCGATTTTCACACAGTTTGGCGTGTAACTTTATATCAAACGGATTTCAGACAGGTTAGACGAGTATCAAGTTATTGCTCTAAATTGTCGAAAAATTCGATCGTCTGATTATTTCCTACTTTTCTTTGAAATATCATCAATTACTGTGTAATATTCTAATTGAACAAAGAGGATACCTGACTAAGGAGCGTGATTGTTTTCACGATGATTGTAATAAATAGCATTTGATTTTCCATGCTTTTTGGGGTAATATTATTAAGGTCTCGGTTTTGTTTAACAATGAGAACAATTGAGGAGTGGTTTACAAAGTTATCGCCCTTGATGTTTGCAAATATTTAAATGTCAGACTGAGTACACGGCAACATCAGTAAACGAGTTATGTGTATCACTAATATTTAGTTAAAGGGTTTTGGACAATTACACCATGTTGACTTGTCACGTAGTTGTTTCCGAAGCATTTATATTCATATAAGATAATATTATTTACACATATGGAACTAGTTTAGTATGACACTTCTGTTTATAGACAAATTCTTGGATTCCCAAATGAGAACGAAATGTGCAACTCTTGTTGTAGATTTGTTTTTGTTTGGTTATGTTCGAGGTTTCATCTTTAGTCTTTTACCAGATATGCTTAGGCAGATGTAATTGAAGCCTTTTATTATACCCCTTTGTATATGGATGATATTTTGGACAATTACAACCCTTTCTTTTCTTTACTACATATAATTTCTTTCCAAAGAACTTCACCTCAAAAAGGCTAATATTTCTCATAGTTGCTATATCTTCTTTACTCGAGTTACATCTCGCGATTGAAACTGAGAAATAATAAGCCAACTCTATGACAAGAGAAATCATTTCAATTTTGACACTGTTAAGGGCACGACTAGACAATATTAAAGACAATCATCGAACGTTAACGTCCTTTCAGGATTTAGGTCCACAATCTTTCCGGCGATCGCACAATCAAGTGGAAAGCAAAGCGGTGAACTGTAAATGTGCAACCACTAAACATGCAGTGCGTTGCAAAATAATAAGGTGACAACCTCCTTTGATAAGCTTTTAACAGTGATCATTACCCAATCTTTAACAGGATCACCATGTGACTCTGTCAACGTCTTAGAAAATAGTCTGCGATTACGTCATAATTGGTCACATGACCATAGCTAAAATATCAAAATGGTTATCAGAAATCATCTCCGCGACCTGACACCACTAATGCCATGGGGTGATGCTGAGTGGTAAACAATCGAAGGGAACTCCGCTTACTTTGGACATTTTTGATGAATTTAGGTTAGTATTTTAATTTTAGGTAGGCTGTTTAGAGCTATGAAATTTTAGAAAGTGAGAACAAACGCTATAATGCAACCCTATGGAAAACGCAATGGTAGAGTCCATTTTGATTGTTTTAATGGCGGAGTGATATGCCAAAGAATACATTTTATTCTACCGCAGTATAATGCTGAGCAAACATTAGTGTTTATTCACTAAAATAAATATTGAATAAGAGCAATAAGCTTATATTTGAAAAGGTTTGCGTGACGTTTACTGCATTCTTTTTCAAGAAAGTAATAACGACCAAAATATATTAATCCAAAAGTTAGCATAAGCTTTAGCAAAATATTGTGTTACGTGATCTACAGCGGCAGTAAGACAGGACGTTATACCTTTGGAGATGTCTGTAATGCTGCAGACACTAGAAATAGGAAGAAGGTGTGCTTTATTACGCTGTTTTAGTAAATTAGGAATCCCGTACATAATTGGAAGTTTGTTTTGCTTTTCATCTACTCCAGCTTTAATAGTGCTTCATTGAGTTTTATATCCGGACAAAACTTTGCAAAGGTTTATTATCATAACCCTGATTTACTTAAATTATTGTCAGAACTCCTCTGCTACAAGGTCTGTCACAACGTGAGTACTATGGTGACTATATGTACACACTTTTTAAGATTATTGATCATTATCACATTCCTACAATCTGTGTTAAACTTGTTAACAAACATAACAAAATAGGATATGACCCTATCATTATGCAATGCACTGCATGTTTAGATGTTGACCCATTTACAGTTCGCCACAATGCTTTACAATTAATGTTGCGATGACCCGACATATTTTGAACCCTACGATGGCTTCTACTCACAGGCATTTATTACGATATATAATATAGAAGGCTAGAGAGAATATAGTTATAGTATATGTATATAGTAAAGGGCCTTCTTCTGCTCTCTATCTCTATCCTTCTATACTATATATCGTAATGAATGCATGTGCTTCTACCTAAATAGGCCTATTTTTTTTTATTTAATATTGTCTTATCGTCATCATTCTTTTTTGTCCTGGCTTCTGACAAGTATTTGCTTTGTGGCTTTCTGGGAATTTATATTCATATATACATGATCATTTTGTGTTATACTTATATTGCCTACTAATTGCTATTCATACTTCCTAGTTTGTAAGGGGTTATAGCCTGGCTGGTCGAATTTTATTGGAATGAAAATAGGGTAAGAGTGAGGTATGGTGCACTCTAGAACCGGGTTTAACCCCAGCAGCCTTTATGTCACTGACCATTCCAAGGAGGTACCCATATTGTCACTGACCATTCCAAGGAGGTACCCATATGTCAACCGTTTGAGTTTGCCATTTCGCATACTTTGCTCTTTTCTATCCTTGTGATTGGTGTTTGTTTCAAATACGTGTGTTAGGTTGACTGACTGTGTTCTGTGAATGTTATATTTCCTTCTCGACTTTTATACCATAATTTGTTTCTGACTCGAAATAGGATATGGATCACATTTAGTGATACTTATAGTTTTAAACTGTAAACATGATTCTATTACATTATTTAATACATTGCGTCCCATGGATCAAGGCGATACAAACCGTAGGAAAATATTCAAGTTGAGAAACGTTGACAAACTTCTTAACCAGAAATTGCCTGTTCAATCAATCAGAAACTAGAATTGAAACTCAAGGTCACAAAAACACCAATGATGGTTGAACAGTTAATGATCATTTGTAACAAAAGTGCAAATTTCAAATAAATCATTTAGATTATATTCAAGATGTTTTGGAGAAACTCTGTCAGACGTCATACCCAAACAATGACGTCGCTCAATCGCCTTCCAACGAAACTTGTCAATAAAAAACCCGTTATTTTTCTGATAAATACAATCAAACGTCTGTGACAAAATAGTGAACCAATTTGGAAGTTTACAATTTGATAAGACAGTAATTGCAGTAATACTATTCTATTTTCAAATTAAATTAAAGGTCCATAACTGTATTAAGAAATCTAAAAGCTACCATCGAACGGATTCTAAATATCTGCCAGTATGTTAATGTTACTAAGACTTCCCACTAAACGATATGGTTTAAACCCGACACAATTAAAGATAGTTGTTGCAATAACCATATTTTCTAAGTAAATTAAGGGCCATACCTCTATTCCAAAATGGCAAAACAATTTGATGTATCATAAATATTATTAACATATACTGGTATCCTATTTGTATATAAAATTTGCACCCAAAATGTTGGTTAATTTTCAACAAAACTTGATTAATAAACATAAACTCTACACAAAAATGTATTTTTGTAGATAATCAGGGGCCATAACTCTATTTAGAAAAGGCAAAGGTACACATTGATCGTAAGGAAGTGATGTCTGTTTGATATAAGGCTTCACAGCAATTTTAGTTAAAATCCAAAATAAGATAAAGAAGTTATCAAAACCTTGCACCTAAGCTTTACCCAAAATGTGCATTTTTGTTAAGTAACTCAGGGGTCATAACTCTATTCTGAAAAGGAGAAAATCGGCCCTGCTCGTAAGAAAGTGACATCTTAATAATAAAACACTTCACAGTAAAGTTGGTTTTAACCGAAAACAATTTACAGAAGTTATGAACAACGTGCATGAAAGCTTTAGCCAAAAGGTGGATGCCCGTCCCTCCCTCCACCCATCTGCCCGCCATCTTCAATCCTTAAACCGCTTTTGATTTAAAAATAAATTATTGAAAATTGCATTCGGCATAAACACAATATAGTTAGGCGTGCTTATGTCTTATTTATGTACAAAACAAAATCATATCGCTAAAATATAAACTTGTACACACTTTTTCTTTGAATATCAATACTTTCTTATCACTTATGGGCTTCAGTAGAAAATGCGTTGGTGTTACGAAATGCAAAGAATACCATTAATCCATACAGTGGTTTCGTATAGAGTACCGTTTCTGCTATTGATATGCAAAAAATCACGAGTATATCTTTCCGGGTAAACCAAAAGTGTTTTTTTGCACGATACGAGAAGTTGGGTCCCAGCCTATTTGTATGTTTAAACAATTGTGTGTGACTGATAGTATTCTGTCAGCTTTGGGTGGCGGTTCACATCTGAAAGCATTGAAGTCGTTGGATAATCCCAATTATAAATTTAAAGGGACACGTGGGAATCTTGTTTTTTTATTATATAATATATACCTTTTCCACATATATGCAATTGTTCAGTCATTTATATTAATCAAATTGACTTTGTTTTTGTATATTACTAACTATTGGTGATATTGCAGCAATATTATATGTAAACCTTTGGTTGCCAATTAAAACTGAAAATTTAATTAAATTTTATGTCAGACGCGAATTGATTAATGGTAAGCAGCTTCAAGATTGCCTTGTGTTAAACACAGTTAATTTATACGGTGGTAACATTGCTCAGGGGATTACAGAAAGTATAGAATGCCATTATGGTAAAATGTTACACCATTTTTTAAATTTTTGCATAAAATGGTTTAGGTTTGCTCTGTTGAGAAATAAAATCAGTTTTTGTATGTTTAAGCAATTTAATAATTTTATCTAAGAAGGCCCCAACATAGTATGTGTTTGTAGGATATACTTTAGTTAATACTTACGATTGTCATGAAAGTCTGTTCTGTCTTCTATGTGATGGGAAATCCATCGGCAGATGTAAGTGATGAAATACATGATTGTAGACATAACATGCTTATCCCAAATCACTATCCAATTGCAAATGCAGAACTTAAATACACACTTGCAAAATGGATAGTTTCATGTGATAGCAAGAGGTCATGACTATGTCCCATTTCCTTTATGGTCTGGCACAAATGCTAGCTGCAGACTGCTGTTATCACCTTATGAGTATCTGTCCTGGTTTCTTGCTATACTTAACTAGGGTATGCAGATGCTAAAATATAAAATACATAGCAAGTATAGGTACATGTACATTATCACTGTGTAGGAGGTATAATGAAGAATGAGTTATTTCTATTTCTTTCTACTGACACTGAACACAATCATTTTAATTTAATGTCATGGCAGCCTCATTTCCGAAGGTTTTGTTAGTTTTTTGTATCACTGATTAACACAGACCTTCAGTGAGAACTTTAATGTGCATATGGAGTAACCTGTTTCTACAATACACTGATCGATACAAGATTACCTGCATACATAAAAGGTCTACATTACTTTGTTATTTTAAAAGGTACTAGTATGCCATATACATTGCTTTGACATAACTTTAACTACCCATAGACTGCAATAGCTACCTCAGTACAATATCGACAGCCGATGATACTGAACACAGCTACATGTTAAATAACTGAATCCTAACCATATGTCTTCCATAGCTCAGTAGGTATAGTGCAAGTATTATGCTGACAAAAAGTCGCCCCAACTACAACATCATCAGTGTTATTATTTACTGGTCCTTTGGGATAATCAGGCCCATTCTGTGTAGCTTTAAAGTAGAATATCGCTTTAGTCGGTGCTAAGAGGCGTGAGGGGTGTTGCATATTATAATTACCTCTCACGAACACTCAATAAAACTGAGTCTGCAACTTTTCTCTCTTGTTTGTGTTTGTTGCTTCCAAGGGATCACCTTTTCAGTACTTATTTACATATAGAGATGCATAATGTTACGTTGAATAAACCACATTAAACATTGTATCATTAAAAGAAAGCAATAACATTCATTTAAAAAATATTATTCTGTCATTAAATCCATCAAAATATCTGCCATGACAGTAAAATTTACCGTAATTTCAATTGAATGTACCCATATTGGTGTTTTAAACTGAGATAGCACCAAAAGATGATTCATAGCTATACATATATATTCAATACAGGAAGACGAAAGTGTACCAATATTTCGTATAAAGGCACACTTTTCAAATATATCTTATGGTATATGCTCAGAACCCCTAGTTGGACATTCTGTAACTAATACATGTTGTATCTCCTATTGATATCATTCAGCATGAATGTCGTTTTATTTTGCTTGTAAAATATTTTGTCAAGAAGTCTGTCTCCTCCCACAAATAAATCAAACAAACTTACTTTCTTCTATTTTTGTTTCTGCTTGCCAAATATGTTTTCTCTCAAACAGTTCCCACTCCCCCACCCCTCCAATAACTGAAACGTTTCTACGACAATGTATCCAACAATATCAAATATGGGCCATGTAAAAAGAAGGTGGTGGGGTAGAAAATATCATAAAACTGACATAACTTCCTTATTTTTAGGCCCATAGACATCAGATCGGTTTTAAATCAAAGAACAGACAATATGCTGTTCAGCAAACCACGTTAAAAGAGAAAGAGACGCCTATTTTAGTTTCCATTGACGATAAAGCATGTTGTTGACACCTACCTGCAGATTCGACCCGCTATCACACCTTTGGATGTTTGGTGCAAATATCTTATTTAAAGCATTATTTACTGAAAAAGTATGTCATTCAGATAAATTATACCTTAGCGCATCGATCCCTCACCTCGGTCACAGTTATTATAGCATACGTTTGAAAATAATTGACATCGGATAGGACTACGTACTTCGATTTTATTATACAAAATAATCACTTGCGGTAATGCGGTGCGGAGGTAGACAAAAGCCATATTTTGCTGTGATGCGTCTTAGTATAGAGGCCTATCGTCAGTTGTGACGTAGCCGGTGTATGTATAGAATGCGTTAAATTTGGCTGATTTTTTAATAAAATAAACGTATTTTATCACTATGTTAATGTTGTATTATCTGTAAAATTGCCAAAAAAAATACACTTACGATTATTTCAGACTTTTACACACAGTGGAAAGCGCAGAAAAGGGATAGGAAGGAAACAATCGGCGGTTTCCAAAACGAATCGGCAACGTTATCGTCGCCATTTTGTTTTTGTGTATTCGAGTAATGGGGTAACTACGGGGAATTCGTCCTATATTCACGTCGCGAGACGTAGACATGGGCTCATGTCTACGGCGCATTGACCAATGAAATCCTGAGAATTGTCTTTGCAGTATGATAATATTAGTTATTAGGATTCTTGACAGGGGACATGGGCTAACATTCGCTGCCTGGAAATTATATTCTCCCGAGCCGTTAGGCGAGGGGGAATATATATTTCCAGGCAGGGAAACGGCTCGGGAGAATATAATTTCCAGGCAGGGAATGTGAGCCCATGTTCCGTCAAGAATCCTAATAACGAATTTGTCATACTTCAAAGTTGTAACCATTTATTTAAGAAGAAAAAACAGCCAAAGACACGATTTCATTTTTATTGCGCCAATTTCCCCGTAACGTGTACTTTCGTGACGTCATCGGTCCAGCGTCGTTAAAGGCGGATTTTTTAATAAAATAAACGTATTTTATCACTATGTTAATGTTTTATTATCTGTAAAATTGCCAAAAAAATACACTTACGATTATTTCAGACTTTTACACACAGTGGAAAGCGTAGAAAAGCGATAGGAAGGAAACAATCGCCGGTTTCCAAAACGAATCGGCAACGTTATCGTCGCCATTTTGTTTTTGTGTATTGGAGTAATGGGGTACCTACGGGGAATTTGTCCTATGTTCACGTCTCGAGACGTAGACATGAGACATGAGCTCATGTCTACGGCGCATTGACCAATGAAATCCTGAGAATTTTCTTTGCAGTATGACAAGACCTATTTATGTGTCGATGAGCTTTTAAACTCCATGCAGTCATTCATTTAATCTTCTTTTCTTTCTGTGTTTCTTTCTTTGTTCTTTCTTTCTTTCCTTCTCTCTTTTTAATTTTTCACTTTCTTTTTAATTTTTCACTCATTTTTCAAATAATTTTATACATGTACTGTGATATATATGTTTGCAAAAACTACTAGCTCATGTACTGCCGCCAGCTAACCATATTGACATCATTATTGTATTATTGTGAACAACTTCACTGGCCATATTTGGCTTAAAACAATAAACATATTCTATTCTATTCTTGGATCAGGCCATCATTAATAATGATGTCAAGTACGAATTAATCAAGTACAAAATCCAGCTTGCCAGTAACACATAATCCCACTACGAATGAATGGATTAATATATAGGGGATTATCGCAGGGTCGCGGATTAAGGACATATTTAATTCCCTTCATACAAAACAGTGTTTGTAATAGAGCTCTTATCTTGCTTGACATTTGACGACTTGGAAGAATTACCTCAAAATGCAAATCATTATAAGAATTTTTAATATCAAAACGTGTACGAAATCATAAACCATTACAGGAAATCTAGAATATACCGAACAGACGACAGTTAAATAACTAAGAGACTGTTATACTTAATAAATACTTTATTCTGTTTTGATTGCTTTTGGATTCGGTAAGCATCGGTTAATAATATTAATATTTCGCAAATGAGGTACGTTATGAACAGTATGGGGCTATTTTCAAGTATTTCAGAAGTTGGTGTATAAACCATTAACAGTGCGGCGCCATTAGCGTCAAGCCTTCATAATCGGGATGTCGGTTTCAGACATGAACGTAAGTTGGTCGACAATGTCGACAAAGAGGTCGATGGGATCGAACAACTCATCGGTGTTTCTAACATCGTGTAAAAGGGAAGGATCCGCGGTTCCACATGTTCAACGACCGGTGAGTAAAAGAATTGTTGGAATGAATGAATGAATGGTGTTTTACGGCACGCCGACACATAAATAGGTCATATTGTGCGCAAAATTTTATGAAAATGAAGTATTAATTAAAAATTAATGTAAATATATAAAGATAAAACTATTAAAAAATAAGGGATGATCAGGTGTAATATAAACTATGTATGTAAATCAACAAATGCCCGTCAACGGGTATATAAACAAGTAAATATATATAAGAACACATTACAATGATTTATAAAGTCTGATCTCTTTCAGGAAATCTAAAACAAGACTAAAATCTACAGTATCAAATAACTCTTTCATAGTATTAACATTGTAGTACCTTTGACGCAAAGGATCAAAGTCTACACATTCCAATAATATGTGTTTGACCGTTAACGGTGCAAATCAGGGTATACATTCTGGTAATTGCTCACCTTGTAATAAATATGAATGAGTATAACGTGTATGCCCTATCCTGCACCGGGCTAGGACAACTTCCTCTCGACGAATGGGTCTTCTAGAAGAACGGCATTCTCCGAGTAACGGTTTAATTGGATGGAGTTTATTGTTAACTGACAAATCCCAAGCGGCTTGCCAAGAGTTACGAATATATGTGTTAATACAACTTTTAAAATCCGTATAAGGTAATTTGGTATTAGTTATATGTAAATCTAATGCTGCCTTAGCAGCACTATCAGCTCTATCATTACCACGTATTCCTACATGGCTTGGAAGCCAGCAGAAAATAATAACATTATCAATTATAAGAGAATTGTACTTTTCTAAAAGTTGAAGCACAACTGGGTTATCATGTTTCATATTACCCAGTGCTTGAAGAGATGAAAGGGAATCAGAAAAGATTTCAAAATGGTCATCATCAGATTCCTGAATATAATTTAAGGCAAGTTCAATTGCCTTAAGTTCAGCTGAAAAGATAGAGGCCTTGTCAGGCAGGCGGCTCTTTATGCTGTGTTTGTGAACAACAGCTGCTGCAGCTACCTTATCTCCATCTTTAGAGCCATCTGTGTAGATATGTTGAAAGTTACTGTATTTCGATTTAATTTCATTAAATTTGCTTTGAAAGACAGTAGGGTCTGTGCTGGATTTGTTATTATTACAAAGATCAAAAATAATTGTTGGTGTTTCCAAAGTCCACGGTGGAATTTGTGATACTTTGTACTTGGCAATCAAATTTAGGTCGATTTCAGTGTCTCTTAATTTTGGTTTAATACGAAGACCAAATGGTCGAATGGCCTTCGGTTTTCGATCAAAAAGAGGTTCACAACTAGGATTAAAAACATTATCGAAAGTTGGGTTTGAAGGGTTTGACTTTAATTTAATGGCGTATTGAAGAGCTAATTTGTCCCGTCTATGAGACAGTGATGGTTCATTAGCTTCAACATATAGACTTTCGACTGGTGATGTACGAAAGGCACCTAAGGCGAGTCGTAATCCTTGATTATGTATAGGGTCGAGCATCTGCAAGTACGACTTGCGAGTCGATCCATATACTATCGAGCCGTAGTCAAGCTTGGATCTGATAAGAGATCTGTAAAGTCGCAACAGGACTTTTCGATCTGCTCCCCAATTAGTGTTTGCAACAACTTTAAGTAAGTTAAGAGCTTTAAGGCATTTGGCCTTCAAGTATTTAAGGTGTGGTATAAACGTTAATTTACGGTCGAAAATAAGACCAAGGAATTTTATCTCATCCACTACTGGTATTGGTGACCCATCCAGTGTTAGATGAGGGTCTTCATGATGTTTACGAAGTTGACAAAAGTGCATACAATTAGTTTAAGACTTAGAAAATTTAAAACCATGTTCATCAGACCAGGTCTGAAGTTTATTTAGACATTGTTGTAATTGTCTCTCGATAGTATTCATGTTTTTTGCACGATAACATATAACAAAGTCGTCAACGTATAGCGAACAATCCACACCTGGATTGATGCATTTTACTATAATGTTAATCTTTAAATTAAAAAGTGTGACAGAGAGTATACTGCCCTGTGGAACACCCATCTCCAAAAGAATTGTTGGTCAAAAGAATTGTTGGTCAGTATCACATTACTGTCTGTTATGTCAAGCCGCAGCACGTGCCATACTCGACTCATTTCTGAACATGTCTGTGTGATTGTATCTATGGGGTTTAAAGGGACACACGCCAATATTGAAGTTTGTTATCAGTAATTGAAAATAGCGTCTCGATTTATTTATCCAGTGTCGTTTTAACTTTAAACCTGCTTGCATATAATTAAATGCAATTTGTGAGTTCATGTTTTCGTCTTACTCTGACAAATGTTGAAATTTGGTGCAATATAATCAGCAGATAATAATATGCAAAAAACATCTGCACTATTCTATTCTTATAATTAATATTAATGATTGGAAATAATGCAATTTATGTAGAAAGACTAACGGGACGCCGCGAGTTTTAAAAATCATCAAGATTGCCGTGTGTCCCTTTAATGTCACAGCCTTCCATTAATATCCTCGTCCGTCGGATGGGGACGTAAACCGGGCGGTCCCGTGTATCGGTCTATCCTCCGAGCACGTTAAAGAACCATAGGAATCTATTCGATAATAAGAGTAGGGCAGGTTCCCAGATTCCTATGTATCCTTCCCCTCTCTCTGGTGCGGCTCTAAATAACCTTTACCTTGTTGATGAGCCGTTAAACAACATTCAATTCAATTCCAATATCATGACGGTGTCCGCGCGTGGCAGTGAGATTAGGCAGTGAGATTAATTCTCACTTAATGCTGCCACACTAAAATAACAAGACGTATCTACATGACTGGATACCCCACCAGTCACATTATATTGACACTGGGCCGACCAGTCACAGCAATACCCTTTATAAGTAAGTAAGTAAATATTTTATCATAGTGACACATAACAATATAAATATTGCATTTCACAAGAACAGTCACAAAATACCGACCCCATGAGCATGTAAGTCACTTTTAAATAATGCAAGCAATAATTATCGAATTTAAACATAATAGTCAATGTATAGTGTCAATCTCGACTAACGGTTCTGACATTTACACAGCCGATATTACATAGGCGTAGCCAGGTTTTAAAAATGTATACGCACACTGGGGGAGGGTGTGGTAGGTAGTCCTCCCCCGGGGAAAAAAATAAGGAAGGAAATTGTGCATTCTGGAGCATTCTGAGGCACCTTCCTGGCGTTAGAAGTAATTGGCAGTTTTTGTATTACGCACGTGCGTATTGTGCGTTTTGGGCGCTACGCCCTTGGATAAGGTGCACGGATTGTAGGATTTGTTTTATTAACCATTTATATGTTGAGCGCCAAGCAATGGAGCACTAGAACCCTTTTTAAGAAGTATTTGGTGTGACCCGTCCGAGGATTTAACCCATGACTTTCCGCCTCGGTCGCTCTACCATTACGCCAGCGCCGCGTATCCCTCTCCCAAGAGAATGGGAAAGGATGCCTTTCTGTAACCAGTGTGAACAAATGAGAACGACGACATTTTAAAAACAATCTTGATTTTAAAAACAATCTCGATTGTTTATGAAAACTCGTGGCGTCCGATTAGTTGTTCTGCATAGCTTGCATCTTTTCAGTCATGTATGTTAGTTGTGAGAATAGTTGAGAGCAAATTGTGTTTGCATTTACTAATGATTTTGTAGCATGGTCACTGACATTCCCGTTGTATTTGCATAGTTGTAAATCGTTTAATTGAAAATAACACCTGTCTGAATAAATGGTGTACTCTAACTACGTGTTAAGTTAGAGTATGGCAGGGAGCTGGAATGGGCATGCTACAAAACAAATAGAGCATGGTCTCATCTCGTTGGTTAATGTAATCATCTCGATGGGCTACAACCAACACGATGAGACCATACTCTATCTATTACATAGTGTACCAATAATATATTTTAATTTAAAGCATAATAACGAAGAAAATTTGAAAAACAATTTTATTTAATTATATGTATAAATCAGCTTTAAAGTCAAAATGATACTGGATTAATTAAACGAATTGCGGTGCCTTATAAAAACTTCAAGATGGTAGTGTGTACATTTAAGAAAATAAATTACTGAAAGCTGGTGAAGGAGTGGAGGTATGCGTGACGATTGGCCAAATGTATGCTCTGTCCCTTAAAGGGGCTTGTCTACAGATTGGGTTTAAAATGGATCGTAGTTTGATATTCCGAAATTGTATTATAAAATGTTCATCTCCTTAAGTAACCCACATTCAACACAATGTGTAGTAGATGTTCTCGCATTGTTTGCGTTAGTTAGTAAATCAATCTTGATTGGATATACAAATTGAAATTGGCTACAAATTAAACTCTTTTTTTTATTCAATTTGAAACATTTCAATAAATGTCTTTTTCAGAAATGCGTGTCTGCAAAACATTCTGGAATGCGCTTTCAGGGTTGGAGGGAGCCGAAACCACTTCGATCCCGCTGCAGCTCCGCAATAGTCGAAGACGAACTGGAAAAACCAAAACTGGACAAACCTAAATCTCCACGCAAACCCCAACGCGAGAATACCACTGAAATGAAAGACATTGTCAGCAGGCTATCACAGCCCACTGCATCTAGCAAATGGAAATCGACGAAGGCAAGGCCACGTGATGTGGGCATAGACATGAACTTTTATTCCTGGGCTAGGATGAATGTGTATAAAGACTATCAGCGAGTGCTGTACAAGGACAACGGCACCATGAAACAACATGTAATGTGCAAAGAAAGATGATCTAGAAGAGAAGATTGTCGCGTATTAACGATTGAATTCGATATTTTGATCTTTCATTGGACGTATGAAACACAGTTAAAGGTTGTGAACCATAAACAACTTCCCAAATACTTCCATACCCCCAATGAACGATCAAAATGTATTTAAATTTTGATTTATTGACTGGTTGCCGAACTAAATACGGCAAAATAATTAAAACCGGGTAACTTAGATTTTAGTTTAAACATATTTATTTTACATCGATGGCTTCCTGGGTAGAACCAGTACTAAGAAATGTGGATTAATTATCTTGCTCAAGGATAAATAACGTGGCCGCGGCGAGGATCGAACCCACGACCTCTCGATCTGGAGTTCGGCGCTCTACCACTGGACCACTTAGATTACTGTTTGCAATGATTGAATGACTGAATGCTTTTTACGAAAACTAGTCGCAAGCTGTGCATAAGCGTCATGATGGCGTTGACGTCATAGTTTGTTTGTTTGTTTGTATGATGTTTTACGTCATTTTCAACACATGCCAGGTTATATATGACGTCCGATTTTTTGTGGTGGAGGCAGACCACCCGCTTTTCCTGGGTAGAACCAGTACTGTACACCTCCCGCAATCCATAAGAATCGACACTTCCTCACTTACAAGTCGAGCTCCAAGTGGGATTCGAACCCGCAGCGGTGAGAGGCGCGAAGGTTTACAACGCAACGTCGTTAACCACTTGGCCACGGAGACGCTGTTGACGTCATAATCAAGTATGCTAAACCTACAATGTGCGGCCTACTTTATTGAAGCCAAGGCTTATTGTTTGTCATCGAGAAATAAAATTCAACAAGGCGTATTAGGTTAACTGAAGACAAGTGCGGCTGAAATAAAAACATAACCAACTTTAGATCAAACCAAACGTTAGATTGATCTAATGTTGGTAGAACTTGTCACCCGACCGAACTTTAATTATACTGCTTATATCATACCTATGTTTATATTTCTCTGTATGTAAAATATTGGCATTACAATATAATGTATTACTAGCATACAGCAGTCAGAAAGTATAGCAATACAGTACGCTTTAGCGCTGTCAGTCACATAAAACAAACCGGACGGATGAACAAGGGTAACACTATGTGCCCGCTCCACTTTCAAACAAATACCAAACAATATATATTTTCGTCTTTATGCAAGTGACTAATTTCAATGACTTGTAGCTAAGAAATCCACTCAGGGGAAGGCAGACAGAGCAACTGTTAATTCCAATTAAAAACACTTGAGATTGACGAAATACATGTAAAAGTACAGAAAAAAGCAATACAGTTTAGACATGTGAATCATAAAGTTGCACAGATACATGGCGAATATTATGTCAGTGCTTTTTATTATCAAGTTTATTAGGAAAGGCTTAGAAAACAAAGAAGGCGGGACATTGAAATAATATATTTTCATCTGTTAAACAAAATGTTAAGTATGTTTTTGATTTAACCCATTTAACCCGAAGTCACCCCTATCCATCAAGTCATTAAAAGAGTCATTAAGCATAATGAAACTCAAGAACTTAGGAGATGAATTTTAACAAATCCAAGAAGAATGTAAGTCACATGGAACAATACTTGACTTCGAAATATCCACTAAGAGATACAATTGGTATCAATAAATACTGAAAAAGGGGATTCCTTTGAAAACAAACACAAACAAGAGATTAAAGTAGCAGACTCCGTGTTATTGAGTCTGTTCATGAGAGGTAATGTAGTGTGCAATACCTCTCACGCCTCCTAGCACCGGCTTAAGCGGTATTCTACTTTACAGCCATAAGTATTAGGCTTGATGATCTCAAAGGACCAGAAAGTATAGTTACACTTTTACGGCCGCCACACATCACTAAACAAACGCTCATGTCAACCTGAATAAAGCTGCAGCCCAAAACCAAATGAAATCCATGATTCTGAAAACACGTAGTAAAGAGATTTTAGTCAATCCTACAAATAATGTCCAAGAAATCTTTAAAGACTGGAGAATAACCCTCTGTATGAAAAAGTGCAACCAGCGTTTAAACAATCATATTGGTGATACCATTATATGGAAGACCAGTGTATTAGAATGAGCTCAGTTCAATTCAAAAATGTTTATTCCAAGATTTACATATGTAAACAGCAATGGATATAGAGAAATACATCATATTTAACAATCATTATGGCGAGTAAACGACAGAGAAGATAAAGAGAGATAATTCTTGACAGTCTGCGATAATATAAAGATATACAAGTACTTTTATATGTATGACAAAAAGGATAAATATAAATAATATTCCTTGAAATAGGTACATTTATCATACGTTATTTTGATATTATGATTTATAGTGTTGTTTTTTGTTAATAGACGTCAAACAATTAATCCACCACGGATTGTTAATAGTTATTAATAGTTACAATTCAATTAATGATTACTTTAACTTAGTTTGTCTACCACAGACTTTAAATAAACAATGACATAGATACCCGTTGTTGAGTGAAGACAAGTTTTAACCCAGTAATTTGGACACAGTTGATAGTGGGGTCGATTTTTTGTGGTGGAGGCAGACCACCCACTTTTCCTAGGTAGAACCAGTACTGTACACCTCCCACCATCCGTAAGAATCGACACTTCCTCACTTACAAGTCGAGCTCCCAGTGGGATTCGAACCCGCAGCGGTGAGGCGAAGGTTTACAACGCAACGTCGTTAACCATTCGGCCACTGAGACGCTGCCAGTCATTTTCAAACTGTCCATTCTTTCTAACTTAACCACTAAAAGACAAATACCATTCTGTTTAGAATGAAAGATAGTATATACATATCACATTCAAGAGAGAGCGATAGTAAGAATGTTTACCCTGGCGATATGATTATCGCCGAGGGGAAGCCGAGGGTGATAATCAATATCAGAAGGGTAAACAGTCTTATTTTATTATACCGAAATCCCCTCTGGCCAAAGAAAAATGTTCATTTTCAGTAGACCTACTGATTTTACTTTGACGTGTTTTGTTTTTTTGTTCGTGCTTTTTTTTTAAAGTTGCTATGTATCATTATATTGGAAATAACTAAGAAATGGAGTGGTAGTTTATTGCAATCGGTAACGTACCTTTGAAGTTATGATGAGTTAAAAATAGCAATTTCACCATGCTGAGCCGGCAGTATATTATTGATAAATAACTAAAATAAGGCAAGGTGATTCAACAGTCAGCATTTCACCTTTTCTGTTATTTAAAGATTTGTTTTAAAACTCTTAAAATGTTTTAAGTATCGACCTACCATCATTTTGAAATACTATATGTAAGTATTTAATTAATTGGAAGCTAATTATAGGTAGGGCCTATATAGGATCTTACACATTTCCAGAATCCTAACTCTGTAGACACAATATAAACGTATATAAGCAACCAGACCAACCCAAAACTAAGAGTTACCAACTCGTAATACATTTTACGCATATTCAATCACGGATATTTGGAGAACCCGAGAATTAACCTATACTTTTAATCTGCTCACATACATTATTATATGACCTGAACACCAGGATAGAGTTTTGATAAACATCTTGGTCGTGTAATTTTGCCGTTATTTTTTGGGTTAGTTTCTTTAATGTATCATAGCACAAACATTCGATAATAAAATGTAATTTTATGTCGTGATTTAATTTTATTTAGATCAGACGGACGGACGGACGAAAGGAAGGACGGACGGACGGGCGGGCGGGCGGGCGGGCGGGCGGGCAGGCAGACAGACAGGCAGACTTAAACTTTTACAAAATGTTTTATCATGATATACACTCACACCCAGGGGCGTAGCTGACCTGAAATGCATTATAGGCCAGACAAACTAGGGGAGTCTGGTTTTTTTTTATCGTGCGTTTTGGCGTTGTGAGAACTTGTGTGGTATTTGAAGAAATATTTTTTTGAACAATTTGAGAATTAACATTTGACAAAGTTGAATTACCTACACTGTAAAATAAATTATATCATTTTTTTTACTCTTTTTTTTTTCATTTTTTAAATTGATGTATAGGCGCCTATACGGCCTAAAAGTAGGTACGCCGATGACACCTAATAGTATAAGTATGTGAGATAGGATAAATGATCATGCACAACATAACATAGGTTTAAAAATGGCAAGGACGGTTAGGTTGCAACATAATTCGGCAGATTCAGGAAACGTGCTACCGACCCCCACTTGCAGTTTCTTTCGCGCATCCCAATCTGCAATTCCGCATAATAAAGGGAGGTAATAAATTTAAAAGAAACATGAAATAATTCTTTCTTTATCACAATAAGTATTGCTATTGTACCTCAGTATGAAGGTTCAATATAAATTTCAATATAAATAAAACTGAAAACCTCATAAATAGAATTGCATGAAATATATTTTGCTAAATTTATAACCCTTAATAACGAATAAACGTAAATGTATATTAAAGTATTCAACACATTATGATCTGACGGACATGTCTAACGCTATATACCTATTCATAGGATGCGGTTGCCCCCGCAATATATATAAAACAAATTTTGTGCTCCTTCTTGGAGACTTTATCGATACAGTACAAATAAAACATTCTTAAATTGTGTCATGTTAGTTATTGCTTCGACGATCGCATAGGGTCATAATTTGGCCCTGCCCCAAGCGTGCGTTTGTGTTCCAAAAGTGTGTATAAACCCGTCGACCGTAGTGTCTGCGTGGATGTTAAAACTTATCGGAGGACTGATCAGGTAATATATACTGAAAGGTAAAAAGAAACGCGACACGGGAATTTCCGATATATATTGTATTGCACACTTAATTCCATATATTTTCCAAGGAAATCCCAAGATGTTTTGTAAAAAAAAAGAGTTGCAGTCAGTTAGAGAAAGGACACAACTGTGATGTTGTAGACGTTTTAATCACAGTACACGTCATAACTGTTGAAGTACCTCTTTGAAAAATTGAGCCAGTTCAGTACTGTATTTAACGTAAAGAGTTTTCAAAATGTTGCATCCTAAGTTTGAGCCACTCTTGTCAATAATGAAACTTTGCAGGAATACTATTTGCTGTGTTGCGTGTTGTTTTAGGTTTTTTTCCGAAAGGAAAGATCTTCCGTAGCCATGTACCATTCGATTAGCAGCAGCATATTGTACATACAATATAAAGGGGGAAATTCCGGTGTCGCGTTTCTTTTTTCTTTCAGTATATATAAGCGCTAGCGACGTCAATAAACGCAATATAGAAAAAGGGAGATAATATAATTTAATAAAAATAGATAAATTTCTTCTTTATCGAAATAATTAATAAAATATATTTGAATATGAAGGTTATAAAATAAAATAAATACGCTAGTTATAATCGTATATAAAAAGTAAAATGCTAAATTTAAAACTGTCAGAAATGAATAAAGATAAATATGATATATATACGTATTTGAACCACACTTCACTAGGTTACCGACAAATGCAAAGCAATATATTGTAAAATATATGCCCTTCTTTCAAGAAGAAAAAACAATTTTGAGCTCCTTTCGGAGATTTTCTTCATTTGATGACAACATTGTAAGAGTGAGATTTGGTGAAACCTTGACGTTGTCAACACATGTCGGGTTATATGACGGTCGATTTTATTTTTCCAAGACGTAAATGTTTTGTGTCAAACGCGGCCGATGCCTGAGTTGTCACACACTAAGGTATGATCCCCACTATTACGTGATACTCCGCCTTTGCCAACGGAGAGGCCGATATTAATATTCATGATGTGATAGTAAGTGATTATAAATCATTGGACGAAACCGTTATAGTAGGCAGTCCAAGGGCCCATAAAAACGTTTGATGGAATTTTTGAGTAAAATTTGGCATCCATGCTTATTTATTTTATAGGAGTCCAATCACGATAGGGGGGTAATTCTATATTTTTGGCAGATTTAGTGTCCCATACAATATATAACCTTTAAATTAAAAATATAATAAATAATCTTCAAATCGTCTTTGTGTTTTCTAACTTCCAATCTTACATAAATTAAATGTTGCCATGAAATCGCTTTCTGTTGATGCTTTTCTATAAAAAATGTAATACCTAATCGGACATAGACTCTAAAATGTATTGAAAACGTGTGTTCCAAACCAAAGTGCACCAAGAAAGAAAAATGGACATCCTAATGTTTATTTTAATTTCCTTTTCAGCAATTTTGCACTATACCATGCATGTATATCTTTTCCCAACAATTATTTAGTGAATTCATGTTATTATTATCAAATTAAATATTAAAATGTCTCCGTCCCCAAAATCATGTCATCTCCGAAACGGGTCACTATTTGGCTTTCTAATTAGTTATGTACTTTGCACACGATACCAGCAATGACGTCATCAGGAGTCTTTCGTGGCGCGAAGTTTTTCAAAATGCGTAATGGCAGACAATGAAGATGAGTTATTTGGTAAGTTTATTTACTTCTTTCGTACATTTTTACGTTGTCATTACCAAGCAGCTCATTGCTCATCTAATTTCATGTTTTTAATCACATACAATGCGCATAATTTCCTTGTGTATGTTTATATTTACGTAAACAAGCTGCCTGCGACTTTCGAAAGAAATCAAAATGGCTACGGAAGGAAAACATTCAGATATGTCATTTCCGAAACGGTCATTTCCGCAACAGGCTTTGTTGTTTGGTAATGAGTCGTCCGTTTCGGAAATGACATTTTCATGTTAAGTATACTGTTATGAGTAACTTTGATTTATTTTAAGATAAATTTATAAATAAATCCATTTAATTATTCGATCATCTAATATGTACGAAAGGTTGAATGAACAAGGTGGGTGTCAATGAATTTAATCTGAAATATGTATCAGTTTTATCACAAAATGTTTGATTGAAAAATTCTTTTACATGATCTAGATTTAATTGATATTATCAGGGGCGGTTCCAGGATTTCAGTTTAAACGGGAGGCATTCTCGGCGCGGACTGGGTTTTAATAACATGTTGACGTTTAGGGTGTGTTTGATATAACGTAGATACGCCCAATTATTTTAACCAGTCGAAATATGTCCGTCTGTTCCATTTCGTTATATGTTTTATTAAACGTTTTCAAATATGATATAAATCTATTTTTGAGTATGTACATTATAAAACATATTTGTTTGAGTAGCCGAGTAGTCCAGACCTTTTATGTATATAATAAATGCTTGCTTTATTTTTTAGCTTTAAAACACAAACTGAATGTCTTGGACGTGTACATAGGAAAATCAGAGCGCATATTAAGTAGGCTGCTTAGTGAGAGATGGAAAGTAGAACTTTTTGCAAACGAGATCATTGACTTGTAGGACAGTATTATTACAAAGAGAAACGGAATCTATATACTTCACAGCTAAAGGATGGGTATGACAAGTGGCGAACGTTCGGCGCTCTGGATGAAACGGCAGAGAGAAGATCCGGAAAAGCACAACATATACAAGGCGAAGGAGAGGGAGCGATGTAACACGAAGAAGGAAAAGAGACAGATTAAACCAATCGGAGAACAGAATGAGAGAGAGAAAAGGAAAACTAGGAGGAATTGGAATAAAAATCAGAAATCAAAACGAGAAAGAGACATCATGATATTGAAGCATGTTGAAAATTCAGTAACTCCACCATAAAGTCCAGAATTAGAGCCTAACACATCTTCTCGAAAAAAGGTAGGACGCAAGAAGGTAAAAAGGGATAGGGCCAAAGCCTATCGAGAGATATTTTCGTTACGGATTTTGCTTGACAAGGAGAGAAGAGAAAAAGAAAAGTACAAGAAGAGAGAATACCGCCTCAGAAAAACAAACGAGACCGAAATTGACCAACAAATAAAAGAAAAAATTAAAAGAGAGGATGTGCGTAAATCCCTTACACTGCATTTGTTAATGGTTAGACAGATTAAGGCTCAACATGAAGATGCAATCACTATGAAAGAAAAAAGGGTCGTTAGAGACTTGATTTTTAAAAACTCACTGCTGAAGAAATACAAATTGGGTAAATATGCTGAAGAAGTCCGGTACTGAGGAACAGGAGAAAGAAGCATTCCTTGTTGAAGACGGTTGTTGTTAACTTTATAGAAAGAGAAGACAACTCTAGAGTTAAAGCAGGAAAGAAGTACACAATAACAAGAAATGGTCAAAAGAGGCAAATTCGATTTATAAATGACATGTTGAAAAACATCCATGCTAAATTCCTAGCGGAAAGTGAAAGCCACATATCATACAGTCTATTCTGTAAACTAAAACCGTTTTGGGTGATCAAACCATCTGAAAAAGATCGCGAAACTTGTCTTTGCAAACTTCATGAGAACACTCAGTACAATCTCAACCGATTGTTCTACGAAAAGGCCATTCAAAGTAAGGAAATAGATGATGAATTGTCTGAAATAACATGCAGTTTGACAAAAAAAAAACTTGTAAGTACAGAGAGTGTCAGTCTTGTAAAAATAAAACAATAAAATTACACAATGCTGATGGCCGTCAAGTTTCTTGGTACATGTGGAAGAACACCAGAATTGACAAAGAAAGAAAGAACGAAAAGGGTGAGATTGAAATAAAGAAACAGTCAATAACAGCAAAACACAAAGAGCATGGAACACTTGAAACTTTAGCAAAGGAACTATTGACCGATCTAGAACGCATAGGAAGGCACATCTATAATATTCGACACCAGTATTCCATGATAAAGAACCTGAAAGAGAACTTAAATGACAACAGTGTTCTTGTACACATAGATTTCTCTGAAAACTTTAACTGCAAATATGAACGGGAAATACAGAGTATGCACTTAGGAGCATCTCAACGCCAAATATCTATACACATAGGGGTGGCGTACCTGAAGAACAGCACAAAGATCCCGTTTAGTTCCTTTTAGGACAATTTAAAACATTCACCGGCAGGTATACGGGCACATTTAAAACCAGTTCTAAATCATCTAAAACAAGAACATTATGTAAACACTGCATTTTCTCAGCGATGGCACAACAACACAATACAGGTCTAAATATAACTTGTACCTGCTTTCTTCAGAAATGTTTGAATTAGGGTATGAACATGCTACTTGGAATTTTCTAGAAGCAGGACATGGGAAAGGAGCCCCTGGTGGAATTGGAGCGGTCATAAAAAGACAAGCCGACAGTTTTGTGAATGTATCTAAGAAAGATATCATGAAAGCTGCTGATCTGATGGATGGTCTGAAAGCTAATGGTACCAGCATCAAGCTATGCGAGATTGTGGATAGCGACGTCGAGGAGTACGAGAAGCGACTAGATGTCAGCCTAAAGAGTGTATCTGAAACGATGAAAATACACCAGGTAAAATAAAAAGCATATTTAAAACATAGTAAACACAATAACAACAGCAATAATTACACTAACAATCACAATAATATAAAAAATAATGACGACGGCAAATAATAATATAATGTTATTAATTAAGCGATTTCATATTGGGCGAGTTATTTGAGCTCATATTGTCCGAGTTGTTCTGTTTATTGTTTCGTTTCTTATAATATTGCACGGGAATTTTGCTACATATCGCGTCAAATTTATTACAGTCAATTAATAATAATAATCAACAGTATTGTACATGTAACTAACTAACGATCCCCAATAGAAATATTAAAAAGAATGAATATATTGATAATATGTCCTGAATATGTTATCTTTCATTTTCAGATTATTGTTCGCGGGAAATACACAATTAGTTCCAGGGTTATTAGCTGTTTTTGTGAGAGTGATTGCAAATGCTACCAGCCGGTGATTACACAATTTAACCAGCCTGTGAACGTAAGTGTTGCATTGTAAATATTTATAGTTTCTTAAAGTCGAAGTATGGAGGTCCATGTTCATGAACAACAACGTAAATTGCAACGTTTCTCACACCTCTTAGAACCAGCTTAACTAACATAACTATGAACGTGGCACTTTTATCAAACAAACAACAGTAATGTAGATGCATTCACACGTTGACGATTTAATAATTAAGAACCTATAAAAAAAGGCCCGGGTATGCCATGTAATGGTGACTCAGTGAAATGAACTGATTATATTTAATAAGTAACGTCTTAGTATTAAAAACAATTTCAATGTAAAATAACAGTAGATGTGGTTAATGCTAGTTCTGCTTATGGATTACTTTCTTTGTATTTATATTAACATAATTATAATATCAACACTTCAGGAAGACCAAAGAGCCTCGTCAGATGCTGTTCTGCAAACTCCACCAGAAATGAATGATATTTCAGTAAGTTTTCATTGCCCTCCCCGTGCAATATATAAGTTTCAATTATAAAGAGATTCAAATAAAATACCTATACATGTATGTGTATGGTTTATAATATACAGTTAGTATATCAGTGTTTAGTGAATGTTTTAAAACAAGTGTATGTGTGTACGTCGATGTCATATTATTGAGCAATTGTCTTCCGTTGTCAGTTCCGTTGTTTCCATTGTCATTTGTGTTTGTTTCCCTGGACATATTCTATTCTATTTCACAGATAAACACACGACTGCTTCCGATAGACACAGTTGATGAAGCCCTTGTTGGCAAATACTGTGTGGTTGTATATGATGGATTGCCATACCCTGGAACAATCCTGGATGTTGATGATGAAGATGACGTTGAAATTAAAGTAATGAATAGAATTGGACCAAACAGATTTTTCTGGCCTCTGATAGAAGACCGTCTGTGGTATAGTAAAAATGACATCGTCACACTCCTGGACAAAGAGCCAAGTCTAGTGACCAATAGACATCGTCAAATAGAACATCATATCTGGAATGCGATTGTCAAGAAGCTGAATCTCAACGAACAAGGGAAATGAATAATATCAAGCTTCCCAGATGACGTTATTGTTTTACTGCATTCTTTGCCATAGCCCTTGCGTGAACACTGATGGAATACGTTTGAAAAACTTGATAAGTATCTAAGGATATACAGGAAATTATGAATTTACTTATTAATACTGTTAAACTGTTCCTTTCGTTGCTATTTGTTCATGTTTAATAAAGTTCTAAATAAATTTAATGGCGTCATTTATCAATGTCATTTTCAAAACGGTACATGTCATTACCATAACGCTCAGTCATTACCGAAACGCTATCGAAATTCGGCTCTTGTTAGAAATAAAAAAACGTTTTTATTCAGTCGAACTATAAGTTCTTGAAAACGTTTTGACGTGTTTTTAAACTGCAAACATATTTTTGGATTCACAATATTATTATGTTAATAAGACAACTTCTGGAAATCGTTATTACTTTAAAGTCGAATTTCAGATTTTGTTTTCCTTATTTTACGTTGTAACTGATTGTTTGTTTTAGTTTTCCAAGGGAGTACATCAGGATTTTTCTAGAAATATCTTAAGTTATAAAAATGTTCCAATTCATGATAAAACACTTATATCCATCAAAATATGATGTTCGAACAATATTGTTAAGGTTTAAACTTTGAATACACCATTTAGCTAGGACGGAATCGGGCATAAAATGCTGAAATTAACCCTGGTGCGTAACCTAGGATAGCACGTATTACTGTGCAGAATGAATTTCCTTATAACTAAGGTGTCATTCTTAGTATCATTCATTATGTTTAGGCGCTTTAAAATAGAAAATATCATTATTTGTCAATTTTAAGTCAGACCCCTAGACCCCTTTGAAAGCCTGATGTACTCCCTTTAACCTAATGTTTAATTATTTCAAAAATAGTTTATGATAAAAGAAATAACAGTTTATGATTTCATACGAAAAATTTGTGACTTCTGTCGGGTGTTTCCGAAATGACAAAATGTTAAAGTCATGTGTATAAAAAGCATCCCCGAAAAATAACCTGTAAATTTCATGCACGGCTCCTCTTTAAATATTATACAGCATAAACATAACAAGCTTATTTAAATGAAAATGGATCTAAACTTCTTAATTTCAATGTTTACAATGAAACAAGGTAAATATGCCAAACATATAGAATTACCCACGGGTGGATGCCAGCTTGGATTTTGTTCCTGGGGATCAAAACTTGGTCACTTTCCATCAAGTTATTTATGTATACAGATGTTCTAAAATATTAAAATGCGTTACATGTCAAATGTCCACTTCAAATGGAGGTCAAAGGTCAAATAAGTACAACAATCTTCATTCAATAGTTACTGAATGAAAGCTATGGTTCATTATAATTAAAACTGGTATGTTATACATACGGGACTGTATATATCAAAAACTGTAAAATTATGATTAATAAAATATAAAAGCAAAGCACTGCAAGTACTATAAAACAGACATTACGTTATAATATGTTTTACGTTATAATATGAAAAGGTAAAGCGAAGTATTTTCATGTCAACTATAATTTGATTTCAAACTTAATTTAAAAATACACATTTGACGAGATAGTGATATATCGACATGTTGATAATTTATACCTCGTCATCAATTGCTTAGCATGTGTTTACTTCAACATTACATGTACAGCAATCCTAAGCCCCCACTCCCCTCCCCCCACACACACCCTTCTCTTTTCAAGAGTGCGCGCGCGTGTGTGTGCGAGCGAGCGTGCGTGCGTGCGGGCGTGTGTGTTATACTTATTTTATTTTGTTTCTGTGTTACAGCACATTATTGCCACTCCACAGTTTTTGTTTTATCCCACCTCTCTCCAAACATTATATTTCCTGATTTCTCCTCAATTTTTCATAATTTTCTTCTTTGTTTATATATATTATTTAAGGGTACACAGGACATACCTCTGCACAAGAAACACATCACTCATGCCCGTAAACCATTCACCAGGGCCCCTCTCCCAACACACACACTTCACCATTATTGTTTTCCAGAAAATGTCCTCTTTCTAGTTGAAGGATATATCTCTGCTATTTCGTTTAAGATTGCTCGTATAAAGAACGACGCCTTGTATTTATGATTGTAAAAGTAGATATAACAGTCGTACAGGATATGTAGCATTCAGTCAACCACAAACTCGCACACAAACAACAACTACAAAGATGAACAAGCAAGGTTTTACGCAAGCGTAAAATAGCTGTCGAGAAAAAATAGCATTATATCCATATCTGGGTAGGAACTGGAAACAAAGTTTAACATAATAACAGATCAAGTCATGTGTGTTAAAACAATAGTTTTTTTTTTTTAAAGAAAATGATGTCACGAAGACGTAAACATGCCACGACCGTTTTCTCTTACGAGACACTGTCTTCCCAGCTTTTACCATCAGTTCTTCCTACCAAACATTTTGTATCAAGGTTTACGACCTCGCTTTGTTCTGGTCAAATCCTTGACATATATTTTCACCTTTGTAGCATGACATGGTAGCATTACACATCAGCACAGAAATACAATTATCAAAAACAACTTTTATTTTAGATGTGTTAGCATGTGCACCACAACACAAATACACTATTCACTGCTACCATGTGTAATTATACGATTGCGTTATCAAAGTTTGTTTGTTTGTTTGTTTGTATGTTATTTTACGTCATGTTTTAACACATATACGCGGTTATAAAAGTGTCGATTTCTTTTGTGGTGGAGGCAGACCACCTACTTTTCCTGGGAAGAACCAGTACTGTACACCTCCCGCAATCCGTGTTGTTTGTTTGTATGGTGCTTTACGTCATTTTCAACTCACGTAAGGTTATACATGACTGTCGATTTTTTTGTGTGGTGTAGGCAAACCACCCACTTTTCCAGTAGAACCAGTACTGTACACCTCCCACCATCCGTAAGAATCGACACTTCCTCACTTACAAGTCGACACTTCCTCACTTACAAGTCGCAAACCGCTTGGGATCTGTCCGTTAACAATAAACTCCATTCAATTAAACCGTTACTCGGAGAATGGCGTTCTTCTACTAGACCCATTCGTCGAGAGGAAGTTATCCTAGCCCGGTGCAGGATAAGGCATACACGTTATTCTCATTCATATTCATTACAAGGTGAGCAATTACCAGAATGTTTACCCTGCTTTGCACCGTTAACGGTCAATCACATCTTATTGGAATGTGTAGACTTTGATACTATGCGTCAAAGGTACTACAATGTTAATACTATGAAAGAGTTATTTGATACTGTTGATTTTAGTCTTGATTTAGATTTCCTAAAAGAGATCAGACTATATAAATCATTATAATGTGTTCTTATATATATTTACTTGTTTATATGCCCGTTGACGGGCATTTGTTGACCCCAGTTTGCCTGAGAATGCCAAAACGACGTTACGTCATACAAACAAATCAAGTGGAACCGGAACTCTTCGTTAATTTCGGTATTTCATAGTGGCGGAATCTGACGAAGACGTCCGTAAAACAATAGGAACGTCATTTGGAGTTTCCGTACTGCGAAATATTTAGGTAGAGCAAACGAGTAGATATAGTTTGTCTATTGCCAATATTTGTTATTAAACATTTTGTATTATTAAGTCTCTGGACTCATTATCGCATTTCGGGCCTCGCACAGCAGGCATTTTGTTACTCCATTTTGTAAGCAACCGATAACCCTTTAGCGGGGCATCCGGTCCTTTGGACACATTTTGTAGTCATTTTAAGGCCAAAAAGCGATAATGATAATGGCCCTGCCGTTTGTAAACGGTGACGTCACCAACGTTAATACCGACGTCATAGACTCGACATGGTAAAATTACAAATTGTAATTGTTCACCACTTTTAAAACAGGTGACCGATTTCAATAAACTACGACTCATTTTCTTATTTATGTTATTTTCAATCCAACGGTACAACTATCACAACTTTTTTTCTAAAAAAAAGTTGTTTTTGATAATTTTCGTTGTGCATCAAACTTTCGTCTGTACTGTAGTACTAGTATAGTAGACTTTACTCGCCGTATGCTACTCGAGAGAGTTCCCTCAATATAAACATTGTTAAGATCTCTTTAGATTTTATAACATCAGTCCTGTCAAACAGTTACACCCACATTGAATTAGCTTATATTTAGGTAGACATGTAATAAAAAGGTAAATCCATGGCTGAGCAGTGCCTTTCCGTGATAATAGCCCCGAAAGAAATATAAAAAAATCGGACAGGGAAAGTAGCATTCAAGGAGGACAGTCAACCACAAAACACAGAAAATATCATGGAAACAGACAAACAAGAAGGCAAAAGTAATAATAAAAGTAAATGACATCACAAACACAAAAGGGTTGACAATAGGGCTACCGCCTTGGAACGGTCAGTGGCAAAGTAGGCCACTGGGGGTTTACACCGGTTCTAGGGTGCACCAAACCTCACACTTACCCTACTGTCATCCCATTAAAACAGGACCTGTAAATAAGTATGATAATGGCCCTTGGGCTAAAGATTTGGGGCCATCATCATTCTCCTGGGGCTATTATCACTGAAAGTAATACACATTAATGATCATTTATCTTAATATAAAAAAAAGCCTAGAAAGCCACAAAGTAAGTACCCAATGACTCGGCAGAAGCCAGAGCAACAAGAGAGAACACACCGTTAAGACTAACTTTATCGAAATTTATTGGATTTACTTAACGTAACTTTGACAAAATACTTATGACTAAATAAATGTCGATTAATGTTGCTAACCAGCCATTAAAATTTCTCAAATTATCTAGCCAACAGTGTATATATATTTCAACAAATGTCGCCAATTAGGGAGCAGTAACTCCAATGTTACTGATGATCTGGTTGTTTGCAGAACTCGACTGAAATATTTTGGCCATTATTATCATATCCATGTTTGGTTAAAATTAAATCATAATTATTCAAGTAGTTCAGTAGGCATTGTCAATTTCAAAAAAAAAAACTAAAAAGGGAAGATAAATCCGGGGTTACTGGTGCGATCTGGCTGGTTAACACAGGGCAGATAACTCCAGCCTTACTGGTGCGATCTAGCTGGATATCTCATTTGGCCGAGATATTTTGGCCATAAGCATTTTGTCGATTTTTGTCGAAATATCAATTAAAAGTATTCTTGTGTTTCGGTAATATTACATTTTATAGATCTATGTATTATATAAATATGCTTTTTATGCAATTTTTGGTGTGAAAGTATTTCAAGTTCCATATAATCTTACATACAGGGTGTAACACAAGCCGGCATAGTGTGTGATCTTATATTCTGTGAAATGTATTCTATACTGGTCACACAGGTGTTTTGTGTAGTTCTTACACGGTGTTTACACAGGGCGTAATTGGGGAGACTGCGTTGACCTTTAAACAATGGAAAGATACAAATATCGGACAGGGAAAGCAGCATTCAAGGGCGACAGTCAACCACAAAACACAAAAACAAACACGCAAACAGACAAACGAGAAGGCAAAAGTAGTAAAAAATGCAAACATCCCAAACACACAAGGGTTGACAATAGGGCTAACCAACAAGGCAGAAGCCGGAACAACAAGAGAATAAACAATTAAGGGCACGAAATATCATAGACAAACATCAAACGCCACCGTCCCAATGGGCTTTAGGTAGGCGTCATCATAGCCTGTCCGGTCATCGTACAATTAAAGAGGAAAGCATATTGACGAACTGTAAAAGGGTCCACCACCAAGCATGCAGTACGTTGCAAAATGATAAGGTCATAAACTTTTTAACAAGTTTAACAAAGATAGTATGAAAGTGATCATGCCCAAACTTCTTACGAAGTTTATAAATCACATCACCATAGAAGTCAGGTTGTGATAGTCCTTGTCGCAGAAAAGTCCTTAAATTACTTTTATATTTGGAAAGAAGATCAGGGTTACGATATTAAATTTTTGCAAAGGTTTTTACAAAGTTTATGGTAACGGTAACCCTGATTGAGTAGCTTTTTAGTTATACAAAGATAACGAATATTAAAGTCCTCAACTCGAGTACAATCTCTTGAAAAACGAATAAGTTGAGCTGGAGTTAACACATGGTGTGTTGGGGGAGATTCTCTTCCTTATATGGGGCTTGTGTTTACACATGTGTAGGTTGGTGTTACACAATATATACTGAAAGGAAAAAGAAACGCAGGGTGCGTATTTCCGCTATATAGTGTATGTATGTTTAATATGCTACTGCTAATCGAATGGTACAGGGCGACATTAGGCCTGTCCTTTTAGAAAGAAGGTTTAAACAGCACTGAACACACCAATGGTTACCCCTTTAAAGTTTCATTATCGTCAGAATGCGCATTTGGCTCAAGCAGGTGAGCATACTTAGGCTTTAAATGTTGCAATCACTTAACATTAAATACAGTACTGAACTGGCTCATTTTTTCAAAGAGGAACTTCAGCATTTATGAATTTCTTGTTACAACGTGTAATGTGATTAAAACGTCTACAACATCCCAGTTGTGTCCTTTCTCTAACTAATTGCACTTTTTTTTTTACGAAACATCTTGGGATTTCCTAGGAATATATATGGAATTAAGTGTGCAGTATATGCAATATATAGCGGAAATACGCACCCTGCGTTTCTTTTTCCTTTCAGTATAGTTGTATAAAAGGTGTGGCTCAGAGATATTCAGGATCTTTTGGCATTATTTTCATATTAGGGGGAACTTCAAAACATTAAATTATTACAAAACGTGAAATGGGACTTTGAATAAAGTGAGAAAGTGACATTAATTTGAACATTCTAATTTTGGTATATTACGAACATTGCACTAATTGAAGAAATATATAGATATATATAAATTTGTGTTGTAAAGATGTGGAGAAAAGTCTATGGTAAACGGTGCAACTTGGCTATTTATCAAGCTTTACCGAGATATTTTGTCCATAAGCATTGTTTCCAATTTGGTTTACTTTCAAAATTAAAATTAACAACTTATTGAGAAAAACATCTTCAATTAAAAAAAAAAATCACCAATTAATGGGCAATAACTCCAGGGATACTTGTTCAATCTGCTTGGCTATCGAACTTGACCGCGATATTTGTCCATAAGTATTGTGTGTCCAAAAAAAAGAGTATGATAATGGGACTTTGGAAACGGCCGAGCACGACACATACGAAATATTGCAGTCTCGGTTTGATTGAGACTGTTCATGAGCGGTAGTGAAATATGCTAGCTACCGCTCACGCCCTCTAGCCCCGGGTTGAGCAGAACTCAATATTCATAAAATCAATAGTACACAATTCTAACCATCCCCAAGATGGCATGCATACGGCGGTTAGAATTATTCAAGTTATTCAGCGGACACTAAATTTCCTGTTTTTATTTGCACCTGGTTAACCTTAAACCTACTAGACACAGTTTTGTTGTGATCACCGGTCAATCGTGTGACGTATGAGCAGACGAAATTTAAACAGAGTTTTGGATAGAAAAGTAGCTTCAAATATTAAGTATTTTAGCTTTAAGAAATGGGATCTGCTTTAGTTTCGTCCTTTGCATTTGGTCATTGTTAGTAATTAACTACATACCAGCACACTGTGTACACCATAATTTGACACATTTTGAAATATATTCTTAATATCTCTTTCCTATCATTCCCTAGGTGAATCTCAATGTGTGTTTAGGTACTGAAAGTAAGTAAAGTACACAATAATTTCATTTCATTCCAGTTAAATGTATTTAACATCCTTAGAAAAAATCACGATGGGACAGTTTCTATATATAAGCGCTGCAGTTTCTTGTAGTACTTTTACACATGTGCGACAGTTTAATCTTGAAAAAGCTACAGTTCTTTTATACAACATTACAAGTAAATGTGCATACCAAAATGCTTATATCTGAATAATCTGATTACTATTCAATACAATTATGGATTTAGAAACATATACAATTAAAAACGTTTTAGTGTATTAAATAAGAATTCATTATCAGTTCAGCTAAAACGCACCAGTACCGCTGCTACTATTGCAACTTCACTGATGATTCGTTTGTAGACACCATCGATCACACGTGTTTTTCATGGAACAAAGTCATTGCGTAAAAATAGAGTTGAAGTATTTAATGGGAAAAAAATATCAGTTGATCTTTACATTTCCAAGTAGTACCATCTGTTAAGTATTCAAGCGGGAAAAGCATTGTGGCATTGCCTTGCATCCGGACCATTAAACGTGTCGATACGGATGATGATATACGTCTGCGACCGACTAAAACTATTTATCATGCAAATATGCACTTTTCTGCCTAATAAATTAATTTTGCTTTATTAGGCACTGACCAATAGAGCGAATCAATGCGGAATCCCTCGGCGATTATTGTATGTAACGTTATCTGACGTCATGCATGTAACGTTGAGTGACGTCATAAAACAAACAAAAAACAACAACATGCGGCGTCCTCGATAAGCGTAACATTCTGAGAAATAGGTAATAATAGTAATTCATATAGAAAATGCAGATAATCTACATGATAAATAGAATATTATGTCAGTGCCTTTTACTATCAAGTTTATTAGGCTCGGCATGAAAACGAAGAATGCCGAGCCTCGCCATTTTTCGTTTTCTAATCCTCGCCTAATAAACTTGAAAGTAAAAGGCACTGACATAATATTCTCTATTTCTGTTTAAGAATGATGCCAATTTCAATCTGACATCGAGTGTCAAACAGACGATGTTTTCATTGTTGATTGCGCCGGAATGTCACCGAATCATCAGCAGGTAGTAGAACAATTTCCAGATATGTTACCTGATGTTGTACGAACCCTTTCGGACTACTAACAACTCCCTGAATGGAAGATGCTGGTCATAATTGTAAATCAACGGACACTTCCGAAGAACAACATTGCCTACCGCCTGTTTCTTAACATAGTGATGTGGTATGATAATTCAAATACCTGTTCAATGAGATATGATGAGATCTTTAAACGGTTTTGGAGGACTGGAAAACGCATTTTTAAGGGGAAACATCTGAGAATTATGGCTGGCTTGAATAATCGAAGTCAGATTTTATCGAAACTTGTGGCGGCGCCTACCCTCCAAATTATGAATCGACTCTTAGAAACGATAGGGAAGTCAAACATGGACCCGAAACAAGCGTACACACTTTGCGTTGACCTTAAGGACTCACACCACTATTATCTCCCTTGAATACTCGTGCCCTATAGATGTAGGAGGTAGATAAAAAAAAACAAGTTCGCTTTTCTACATTTACAGGATACATTGATTTATCTTTACCAGGCTCTAAATCTACAGCATTTTAGGAAGAGATCACAGAAAAATGCATATTGATATACGCTTTCTAGCTAATTCTGCATCATTTTACACATCATGGGTTTAATCACCACGGGGTTGTATTTTTGTCTAAATTTTGATAGGTGTCACGCGAACATGAAATTAAAAAAGTTTAATCTGATAAATATTTGTTAAATGTGTTTTAAATTGCAGATATTGGATCAATGAAGAATTTAAGCATAAATACATGTTGTAAAATCTGTTTATCTCTATGCCACGAACAAAAACATTACAATGGGACCCTATGGAAAATTAATTGTGGTGTGAGACGTTAAGGTTCAAGTCCTTGTTTGCAGTACAGTGCGGACCTACGATGCCACCTACGTTCGGACGCTGTGGTTTCTATAGGACCCTTATATCATTTTGGAGACGTTATTCAAACGGGCGTATAACAAAATGAACGGAAGTATGCTTGAACATGTTAACAATAGATGAGTATGTATAAACTTCGATCTAAACACGTAAAACGTTCAATAAACATTTCATTGTCTACATAATTAAGATGTATTTGTGAACGCATAACCCCTGAATACTTCCAGTTGTATTTATGCAATATAACAATAACAAGGACATATTATATATATATAACGTCATATCCTTGTTGTATTGCTTGTAGGAGTCTAGAGTGTGTCTTAAATGGTGATGTAGCAACATAAACACCGACTAGGGATACATTAAAGTTGTCGCCTTTACACATAAAAACATACGCACCGGTAAAATAATACATGAACAAACACTAACCGTTCACACTTGTACATTACAATATGACGTCCTAAGGACACGGCATGGCCATGGGTGCCAGGTTGGTATCAAGAAAATATCTGTTAAATAGTTTGACCAAAGACACAAGCTATCCGAAAAAATACCTGAGAAGTTCTAAAAAGTCGAAAATTTTGTAAACAAATAAATTACCTGTACGAAATTAGTTGGTAACAATTAAAATTAAATAGAAAACCCAGGCGGCATCTAGACGCAAACAAGACGGAAAGTAACAGGAATTTGAGGCGTAATATGCAAATGAGTTACGCCTGGAAATTGACGGGCGTCATTTAGGCAGACGTAAAACACAAAAATGACGGGCGTCGCTTAGTAAACTGACGGGCGTAAACTAGACGGAAATTAACAGGAATTTCAGGCGTAATATGCAAATGAGTTACTTTCGATCATTTATCAAAAAAAAATCACCAAGAACTTCGTGTACTACCAACAATTTATTAATAAATGAATAAAGCCACATCAATCATTTCATGTTTATATCCAGTCAGGTTCTAATATGAGCTTATAAATAGTATTGAA